>CAMZMU010000107.1:14965948-15138652 GCA_947311845.1 Poa pratensis
GTGATATTCGGAGGTCTACTATGCTTCATCTTTGATTCAGTCGGCTTCTCTTATTATTTGGGATGAAGCTTTAATGACACATAGGAAATGTTTTGAGGCGCTTGATCGAAGCTTGCGTGATGTCTTATCTGATCGTAATCCTTCTCTAGCTGATGTTCCGTTCGGTGGTAAGATAGTCGTATTGGGTGGTGATCTTAGGCAAATTTTACCTGTTATTGAGGGGGGACCCGATCTCAGGTTGTCAACTGCCATTACAAATTCTCCTCTGTGGAATCATGTGACGGTTCTTCACCTTACTATTAACATGCGTCTAGCAGTTGAGACTGAGGATCCTAATGTGCAGGCTGAGGCAAAGGCTTTTGATCAGTGGGTCCTAAGCATTGGCAATGGCACCGTTCCCGCTGTTGCAAGAGAGGGGGAGTCTGATCCTACTTGGATAAGCATTCCCAACGAACATTTGGTTCACACCGATGGCCCCACAGTTCCAGCTATTGTCGATGCTGTTTATGTAGATTTCTTAAAGCATTTTTCTGATCCAAAGTATTTGAAAGAGAGGGCTATTTTAACACCGACGAATGATCAAGCTATTACCATCAATGATCATGTTCTTTCTCTGGTGCCTGGTGAGGAAAGGGAATACTTAAGTTACGACTCGACGGGGAGCTCATCGGATGGGCCTCGTAACATAGATATTTTTTATCCAGTTGAGGTTTTAAATACCATCAAAGTAAATAACTTTCCTTATCATAAACTGGTTCTTAAAAAAGGTGTGCCAATTATGCTCCTTAGGAACATAAGCCAGGCGGCTGGTTTATGTAATGGCACAAGGCTTATCGTTACTAGATTGGCTGAGAAGCTCATTGAGGCTGTTGTTATGACTGGTTCCAATATCGGAGATATAGTTTATATACCAAGGATATGCCTTACTACTAGAGATCCTAAATGGCCGTTTACTTTGCATCGTCGTCAGTTCCCATTAGAGTTTCATATGCAATGACTATTAACAAAAGCCAGGGACAAACTCTTACATCCGTTGGTCTTTATCTGAAAACTCCTGTCTTCACCCATGGCCAGTTTATGTCGCGGTGTCACGCGTCACCTCTAAAAAAGCACTTCATATATTGATTGAGAACGAAGATGGTACCTGTGGTTCTGAGACTAGAAATATTGTGTTCTCTGAGATTTTCGAATCTCTTGTCGATAAGTAATGCTGGTGGCAGTTCTGATTATATAGCTATGTACATTATATACTTTTTATGTGCTGCAGACTTTTGAGCTATATCTTTTGAGCTATGTGCTTTTGTTCTTTCCTTTTGAGCTATGTCTTTTGAGCTATGTGCTTTTGTTCTTTCAGCCTAAGTACATAGAGTAATATTAGCACCTGTTCTTATTACCTGGCTATGTATACCCCATCTTTTTTTGGGCTGAAGCCTTTGGAGCTATGTCTTTTGGACTGTTACTTTTGGGTGCATATTGCCTTCCTGCTATATGTTTTTGCTCTCCTGCGTTTGTTTATTAAATTTAAACGTTCTCATCTCTTCACAGGTATAAATCTATGTTTTTTCCTATGATTTCCTTTGCTTCAAACTAATTTCCTTCTGTATTGAGTTTAGCTACCCATTGTACTATTCTTGCTGTTTTAATCCTGCTTATCGTGTTTTTTTCCAGATGGCGTGCAGCAAGCTTTCTCAGATCAACAGTGACAGTGACCAGTGGACCATTTGTGTCCTCGTTTCTCGGCTGTGGCATTTCCGTGGCGGAACTGATGAAGGTCCGATCAAGCATACTGACCTTGTCCTGCTTGATAGTGAGGTCAGCACTACAACTTACCACCGCACTACCCGCCTATTGTGTTATTATACCTAGGTTTGTTTACTTGTTTTCTGCTAAATCTAACGCAAGTGATTTTTCTTCAGGGAACACACATGTATGGTCAGATCCCTTCGACTAAAGGCACGGCAGATCGGATGAAAGGTCTGTTGGAGGAAGGAAAGGTGTACGTCATTAAGAAGTTCTTCTGCAATGAATCAAGGCAACCTATAGGCCTGTGGAGAGCCCTTTCATGGTTCAGTTCACAAGATATACCACCGTTGAACCAAGGCCTGGAGTGGAAGAATCTTTTCCATTCTGCACATACAACCTAACTGCTTTCACCGATATTCCAAAGCCCAGCACTGATCGTTTCATCGGTAAGTTTTACATTCTGCTTTCGAGCCATTCTATTGAATGGTCCATTCTCACTCTGTCCATCTTAACTATGATCTATATAGCTAACTTTCGGCTTACGTGCTTGACTCGTGTTTTATCTGTTTTGTTTCAGATGTTATCGGCAAGATTACTATGGTCTCTGATGTCACGGCTGTTCAGTCCATGTACCAGACAACGGCCTCCGACACAAGGAAAATTGTGTTGACTGACCTGCTGTGGGTTATTCTGTTTCTTATGTTTGCTTTATTTCATGCTCAGTGTAAATGTCGCCGATTCACATTTCTTACCACTACTACGGATGTCTTATGCAGAGGCAATGAGCTTCAGATTATTCTCTGGGGTGACCGTGCCGTCCAATTTGATGGAGAGGCAGTTCGTGTGATGGGTGCTAAAGAGCCAGTAATTGTTATTTTCGTGGGACTGCTCCCTAAAATGGCTCGTGGTAATTGCTATGACTTTTCCTTCTTTATGGTCTTTCAATTACTACTGAGGTGCATTGTTATTCTTTGTTTGTTGCCTGTACTGAAGTGCGTTTTGATACTATCTGCAAGCCTCGGGCACCTCTCATTTTATGATGTTGCTGTAGGTGTTAAAATTCTCAGTGGGAGTGCTGCCTGCCGTTGGTATGTCGATGAGGATATCCCTGACATTAATTCCTTCCGTGAAAGGTCTGTTCTAAATGACCATGCTGCGTTTGTCTTCTTTTTATGTTTACATTGAATACTTTCTGCTCACGTGTCATGTTTCTTTCTGCAGTATTGGAGGGCAGTTTATTCCTCTGGCTCCCTATGTGCCTACAGGACCAGATGCTCTTAGGTCTAGGGCACAGGAACAGCCAACTGATAAAACTGTAAAGGAGCTTGCTGATCTTGATCCTTTTGTTGACATGGTGAGTTCTTCCTGTTTCTTCTTCAGCACGTGATCCTTTGTAGACCAGCGCCTCATTCATATTGTCCTTTTATATTCTGCAGGACAAGCGGTTTTTCTGCACTGTCACTGTTGACAGGCTTGGCCTTGACCAGCGTTGGTGGTTCGCTTCATGTACCACGTGCCGCAAGTCCTCTAAACATAATGGCTTTCAGTATAGATGTTCAGATGATAGTTGCTCCTCTGTTGATGCGGATCCAACGTGAGCAGCTTTAGCTTTTTTTCCACTCTTATTTACCACTTACTACTACATGTGATATAGGCTTACTACTACCTGTGAGCTAAAACCTTGTTTTGTTCTTCATTTCCAGGTACTGTATTTCTATGTTTGCATCTGATGGTACGGCAGAGGCTGAATTTGTGATGTTTGACAAGGTCGCGACAGGTGCCGTGGGAAACCATTGCTTGCTATACTTCGTCAGAAGTATCCTGGCTATGCTACTGTGGATGAGATGGCTAACCTTGCTAGGCATGATGTCAATATTCCAGCAGATAACTCATCTCGTTGGCCAGAAGTACAAGCTTATGGTCTCCATATCCAAAAAATGGAAGCTCAAAAATGGTGAGGACTTGTCTTCCAGGTCAACAGGATTGACGAGACCTACAAGCCTGAGTTGCCTCCCTCTGTGGATGCTGTTTCTTCTGGGTCTGCCAAGGATACATTAGTAACCAGTGTTTGTGGTGAAAAGCTCCCTGTCTTAGGACCGCTTATCTTGCTGCATCAGCCACACCTTCTCCAACAGGTTCTGCGCTTGGTTCACCTGCAGCGCAGGTATAACCTACAGAATTCATTCTTATCTTTTTGATTGTTTCACGGATTTTGTACCCTCTCTTTCTAAATGCTCATTTTCCTTTCTTAGAAACACACACCTCCTTCTGCTGGCAAGGTCGCTCCTTCAACTCCATCTCCAGGGTACTGCATTCCGAAGTATTATGAAAGTGTCTACCTCTTGTTTCTTTGGTTCATTCATTTTCTTATCGTCCTATTATTTATTGCAACAGCCCTGTTGCCCCGAAGCGTGGCACAAGACGTTCTTTATTTGGTAAATCTCTCAAAGGAGAGACTGACGCTGTGCTAGAGGATGGTGCTTCGTCTGCCCAGGTTCTAGGATGTCTCTCTTCCTCACTGCTCTCTCTCTAGATCCTCACTGCTCTTGCTTTGACTTTATTTTTCGTTGCAAATCATGTAGGTTGCTGTCGAAACTGACGTCAGTGATACTTCCAAGACTGTCGAAGTGAAAGATACTGATGGCATGCTCCTTGAACCCGAAAAGTCTATGGTTGATGACCCTCCCACAAAGGTTGCAGAGAAAGATGCTGAGGCTCTGCCCCCTAAGATCAAGAGGTCTGGTTTAAGTCCATTTGCATGCTGTTTATTAGTTTGTTGTATGCGAAATAAGGGTATAAGAGTTTCGAGTCCACTGGCTTTGCAGTGCACATGCTAGCCCTTGCGGTTTTGTTTGTTGGAGATAGATTTCACATGTGGTTTTCTGATGTGTCAGGCCTCCGTCCGGTGCCAAGGGGTCTGGAACAGCTAAGAAGCAGAAGTAGTAGCTTGTCTGCGCTGCCTGCAGACAGAGTTTGTAAATAAGGTTCGTGATCATTGCACTGTGTATGTTCTTTCTTCTTCTTGTAGGCATTACATTCCAGGGTTCCATGTGAACTCAGATTTTACTATCTGCCTTTTCTCTTTTAGACAGTTCCTTTTGTTTCGTGCTAAATTGCATGGTTTCTTGTCTTTGGTGAAACTATGTTGAGATGATTCTTTTCTTTTGTGTGATGATCAGGTTCTCTTCGGTACAGCCCTGTCTTCCTGTATGGTTCTTGTTACGAGATTAGCTCACAAGACCCAGGTGAAGGGTTTTTAGATGGTTCTCTGCTGCTTGCTGCCTCGACGTCCGCTGGTCCTCAGCGTGTCTTCTCCGTAGATCGTCGAGCCTTCAACACAGCTTTATCGCCTTATCGAGCGACTTTTGCATCTGCATGGCCTGTCTACCGCTATCGGCGGGATGTGATGGCCTTGCTGTTTGCCTCCACACTGCTGTTAGATGTATCTTTAATGCTGCGGCATAGACCTCGTGATTGCTGCTTAAGTGCACATGTGGAAGGTATTTTGTGTAAGCGTGTGCTTGTGCTGAAGCACACTTTTGTAATTAGAAACTAATGACAGTAGGAAAAAGAAACTACTAGATGGAAACCAATGCCAGTAGGGAAAAAGACCTACTAAACTGGTCTCAGCACAGTCCAGTGCTTCAGTTGTTAGCTGCATTTTATCTCTGTTTATATGCTATGGACTATTAGGCTCCCTTGGATCTATCTATTTCTGCATATGTATCTGTGTTTGTCATTGCTGCTTTTGCTACACATTAGCTCGTGCGATTCTATGTTTCAATCAGATGTAGGTGGAGGCTAACTAGGTTTCAATATTGCTTTTATGCTCCTGCCACTTCAAGCTGCCTGTAGTTCATGCGTTTCATGCTTCAGTGAACGCGTGGAGCATATTTTGTATAAGCGTCTAGAGGAACGCTTTTGTAAGTAGAAGCTAATATCTGTAGGAAAAAAGACCTGCTAGACAGAAGTTATTGCCAGTAGGAAAATACCTGTGAACCCCTCTTCATATTATTGCAACTTATGCTTGTCTACAGGCATGCTTTTCTGCTTGTTCGGTTTCAGCACGATCCTATGCTTCAGCTGTGAATTGCATTTTATTTTTGCTCATGTGTCTAGCATATATTTCTACCCGGTCAACCAAATCAGTTACTGTGCTCTATTCACACGTTAAAGGTCCATACAAGAGGAATAGGCTTTGTTTGTCGATGCTTGATCAGTATAACTACCTATTATGATTACAAATAGTTGGGAGCAAATCCATGCATCACACAAACACTTGCCAAAATTCTGAGCCTATTGCAGACAAACCTGCTATAAATTTTAGAATACAGCCAAATTGATAATTAGACAACATACCAGAATAATGTGGTAGATGCGAACTACACCAAAAAATAAAATCTCTTAGGATTGTAGTCTGCAGGGCTGTCACGATGTTGTACATGCTTTCGAAGAGGTAGAATAGCACCTGGTTAACATTAGTTGCACGGTTCTTACATACAGCATAGGTATAGAGTTCTAGAATTAAGACCGGTGTAACCACCGCTAGGCTAGGATACACAAGAAAAGTCTTACATCCTCATGCTCATAACAAGATAAACAACATACTAATGGTCTTATGTATATATTTATAATTTACATGGATACTCTGCTGCTTTCTTCCTCCATGATCTAAGGGTTGGCATTGCTGAAATGACATTTAGCAGCTTGCAGATCAGTCAGACAGTTCTTGTGTAGTTCGGAGACAGCCTTGGTGGTAATGAATTTTATCTTGCGCAAATAGTCAGCTTCTTTTGCTTCTGGGTGATCTGCCACTAGCTGTTCGCAGGACACTTCACATGTATGGATGTCATCCACAAATGCTCCCCACTCAGCAAGTATTTTAGAGACCATAAAATAAGCAGAATGCAGAACTTCTTTTGTCTCTACGACATAGAGCTCCCCATGTGATCGTTGGTTGTAATTCAGATCCACTAGACAGATAGATTTGTCATTCTCCAGCAATGAAATTGCAGCCCTGCAGCAGTTTTCAATGGCTTCCTCCTCCGATGAAGCTTCAGGTCCGATAACGGTTAGTGGTTTTGTTACTGGACCTGCATGGAATTGACTTGGACATAGTGTTGTTTCACAGGCATAAACGCTCATTCCTGAAGAAATTATGTTAAATTTAGGATCTTCCCATCCAATGGAGATCATCAACTCCTGCAGAAGAAGCTTCATATGTAGCTCGATTTCTTGGGGCAGATCTCCTCGATGCTCATTAGCCTGAAGAGGGAATTTGTTTTTCATTTCCCCATGTTTCTATTCCTGTTTTTGCAAACCGTAAAGAGCTATTGCTTGCTGATAATAATTAGCCCCGGTTGCTTTATACGACACTAGGGTATACCAATTAATTTGATTGTATATGTATGGACAGGAAATTGCGCAGGTATGAAAGAAAGAATAAGAATATTGCAGTTAACACCTAGATTGAACATTACGTCTGCCCCTATGAGATGTTACAGTGTTCTAAGGTCTGTAAGCCTCTGTTCCAAAACAGTGAAGACAAAGAGAAAACACCCGAGATAGGAGACGAGGTAATAGTTGTTACTAAACCTATGAGATGTTACAGTGTTCTGGTTGAATTCAAACACAAGCCTTTCTTCATCTTTATGTCTCACAAACTAATTCCAGGTGGAGAAAAATACAACCACTGATTTGAAATCACTTGTCAATCCTACGCTGCTGGAAAATTAAGGAAAGCCTTAGACAGCGCAAGTTCACTGCTGCACATTACCATGAGGTATCAATGTGTTTTCGAAATACACATTATGCTAATGTTTAATGATTCACATTTCTATATTCTTCAGACCTGATCGGTTACTTTCTATAGGCATTGAACTAAATTGTCTCACTGATAGTCATATCTTGCAAGAATATTTTGTTCTGCCTGTGAATATAATCCATCGGTGCTGCTTCCCTGATGGCCATGATCGTTTTGCTTTTCAAAAATCGTGCTGCTTGAAGCGGGTGGTGCTTACTGTCTTGTTGATCTCAAGCCAATGAATACTTATTACCTAGAGGAACCTGCTTATCTTGAACTAGGCTGGCTTAAAATGTGTGGCCTACTTAGTAAGCTCTATTTTGTAATGGGACCAGACAGTAATAGATGGTGCAGAAACAAGGAAGTGCTTTTAGGTACCTTGTAATGCTTTCGTATCTGACATGAATTCCTTGCTTGTATAATTTTATTAAGAAACTGTTATGTCTACTTAACGTTTCAATAGCCTGTTTGCCTCGGTAGAATCTGAATAATAATACAGTGAACAGATGCATATTATAAAATTAACATACAACTGTCATGACCAAAGACATTCCTGTTATAGCCACAGAGCTTACAACGAACATACCATGTAAAGGCTACGGATTTAGTCTTAACTACATATAAATTGTCATATTAACAGTATGATACGAACAAAGCCCATTTAATTTAAATGGAATATAAATACGTGTGCTTCATGCTTCAGCGTTGCTGCCCCTATCTGACCAAGTTCTGCTTGAACTATTTGACAACGTGATTCTTAATCTTTAGTGAAAATCGTCGAGGCACCTCCCCATCGCCATTATCTTAGTTTCCTTTTTTTCGGGAAAGCTTCTGATCTACTCATCAATTGTCAAAGCGCTATAAAGAATGATTCGAGTAAAACAACTTACATCCAGATCCATACTAAACAACGACGAATAAAATCACTGGAGTGAGCCAAAGGCGCGCCGTTGTAATCACTCCTCTCCATAGTCGGGGCAAAAAACTTAGTGAATGTGAAATTGGTTTCCCTTGACGTGAAGGCAAAAGCATGGAAAAAATGAGGTGCACCCTTGAGTACTCATCTATAGGGTCGTCGTGTCGGCTCTTCGCCTTGTCAGCCCCACCGTACTTCAATCCTCATCGCACGAACACCTGCCAAGCTGGCTACAAAATACCCTCGCTTGTCCACACCTTCCATCATCACATCGGCCATCCACCGATCGAGCGATATAGCACCCATTTCCCTCCTTTGTCTCACACATGGCTCATGGTGGTCATCCTCCCCTCCAAACCGTTCTATCATACTCTCCGTGTCCGCCTATCCACAATGCCTAACATCGTCGCCCAGCTAATTATTAGGCCAAACATGCATCTGTTATGTTTTATAGGTGTAGTGTACAATTACAGGAAAATGCTTCTAACAAAAACAACACTATATTTAAAATATATAAAACTTAAGGCTGCATTACAGTTTTGATTTTGGCACCTGCGCCAGGGGCGCAATCTGTCATCTAGTCATCAAGAATAGCTTAACAGTAGTTTATTGACATTAATTGTAAGTCGTTCGTATTTTTTTTATATAAGAAAAAGGTACAGTTCTCTCTTGGCCTGAAGATGACTTACCACGGGATGGCGTACTCCATCATCCCAATGGCAGAGAATATAAACCCCATCTAATTCTAGTCGCGGTTCGAGGCGCACTTGTTCTCCGCAGAAGGCAATACGAGCGCTTCCGTGGGTGTGTAACACGGGCGGTCCAATGAAAATTAGATCCTGCTGTGAATAAAAATTAATACAATTCATACTGTACTTTTATGCTTCTCTAAGTCTTATTTTTAGCATGTTATATTATTAGAACTATAATTTTCTGTTTGTTCGCATAGTTGTAACCACATACATGACAATATTAGAATATGTGTTGGTATTTTTGGTTGTGGTGGATTCATTGAAAGATACTAAGCTGTATTTGGAACAATTTATTTCGTGTTTTTACAATGCATACATCTGATTTAATATATGAATATATTTATGGTAAAATCTGTAAAGAGTGTGATCTAACAAATGTCTTAATGCATTTTCTAGTGTATGATTAAGTGAACATCTTTAAGGAAACTTGTAGAGTATAAACTGAACTAATGGCACTACTTTTTCACGGTCAATATTGTCTAGCAAGTCAAATAACAAAGTGTCAGGGTTTTCAGGACCAGCAAGATTTGTAGGTTGGTATGAGACCAAAATCCTGATGGGTAACACACACAGTGACACAAAGAAATGAGCAGGTTCAGGACCGGGAAAAGATGGCCGGTAAATACCCTATCCCCTGTGGTGTGGGTGGATTTTGCGTAGGATATCCTCTCGGCAGAGGGAGAACAAGGGGTCTCGGAGGTCCTTGTGAGAGTGGGTGTGAGTGTGAGTGTTGGGGTAATGTTTGTCGCCCTCTTCGATGTCACAAGGTAAGCTGCTAGGTTAGTTATAAACATGGCATGACAAAGCTACAGTTCTCGGACGAGGCAGAAAGTCCGCTGACGCCACGCTTTGTGGCGTTGCCTTGTATACTGGTCCGCTTGGGTCACTTCCTTGGTGTTATGGCTATCATCAGCAATGTCCAATCGCCCCATGTGTGAGACAAGCTCTGCCTTTGTTGCCCTCGAGGTGGAGGGGCACACGCCTTCGCTTCATGTTTTGTTGAAATCCCCTGGTCACGCTCACTCGTCACTGGAAGGAGGGAGGTGATCATTGCGTTTTACGCCACCATTGGGAATCCCGCTGAGGAATGCAATGGCGGAAGCCGTACGGGAGGATTCGAAAATCCCTATGCCTTTGTCTTCTCCGTGTCGCCTTGATTCATGTGAGGGAGGTTCGGCCCCTCTGTGAAGAGGTAAAGACCTACGCCTGCTTTGGTGTACTGTGTCGAGAGCTTATCACTGTTGTCTATCTGACTGTGTGACCTTTTTTTCTTATTGTTTTCCTATGTGTCCTGAACTAATCACTTGTCGTGTCTTATATAGTGGCATGGCCAGGTAACAAAAGATAAAGAGGATTAAATGCCCAATATGCTATACATGATGGGGATTAATCTCTTAGTGGCGCCGGCTAGTAACGCTTGTCTTGATAAAGTGTAACGCCCGTCTCTCGTTGGGTGCAACACGGGTATTCCCCTCCTGCTCATGAAATGGTTGCCTTACAATTTTTGCTTTGGATAGCCTTGTTTATTCCACGTAATGACCACTAGATTTTCTTGTTTTACTTGAAAGGTTAGGATGGAGACAAATCTTTCTTTGAGACATCTCTAAAAATGTTGCAAATGTGTACTTGACAGAGTGTCAAATGCCCGTTGTTTCACATCTTCGCACTATATGTCCCCTATGTAATTGGTGCAAATCAAAAACCCAAAAAGAGAACCAGCGACGCTCTTACATTTTAGGGTTTGAAATCCAAATCCGATATATGCATTGAGAGTGAGAGGAATACGACAAGTTGCACAACAATCTCAAGAGAAACAAATGGTATGCCACCCCATAGTTATGACACCAAATGGTATCACTTGTAAGTTTCTCGCTAAGCATTTTACTATCTATTCCGTTGACCTTGTAGCCTTTTGATTACAAGGCTTGCCGAAGTCCTCTTTTATAGATTACGCGGGGAGAATGTCCGCACTGCTTGTTGCATTCCCAAATCAACATGGCATAAATTAATGCAAACATATGCCTGACACACATGGCTTACTAAGGTGGTAGGGCTGTATGGATAAAAAAATAAGTAGTGAGTTGGAACTAATTAGGAATAGATGATTATAATATGAATGCATATGAGATAGAAGATTATATATATGCATGTTTTTCAATTAGATCTATATAATAAATAATATAGACTGTATGAGATCAAAGATTGTGCCAAGGGAGACACTAGCAAAAAAAAACTTGTGCAAAAGTGAGCACACTTGGCAAAATGCTCAAATGGTGGAAACTTGATATTGGAAATGCCATGTTTGAGAGATATACATGGTTGTCCTCAGGCACATCAACAAATGCACATGGACATTTCTCGAAAAAGGGTTATTATTATGTACCGTGACCAACACAATCATCTTACATAGCAAAATCTTCAACACATATACCCAACAACCTCCCATTAATTTGTAGATTCATATGTACAGGCGCCAAGAGAGAAAAACAATGTCATATACTATTAAATTCAGAGCATGGTGTGGTTGTTGCACTTCAGCTTTGTGTGTGACGCAACCGAAGATAGATGATGAAAAAGAAAACAAGAGAGACTTGTCCCGTTCTAAATGTTAGTCTTGTAACGTTGACACAGCTATGACACATAATCTCTACAACATCTAAGCTCTCTAGGATTGCTGGCCTGTGGTTCATCCACGTTTTGAGCCCACATTTCAGTGACACAAGTTTTTGGCTTTTTCCTCGTTGCTGTACGCGTGGCTGCGTGAGCTCGTTTGGGCGTTTCGTCGAGTCGGTTCTTGGCCTGTGGGGTTGCTTCTCCCGCCGCACCGGTAAGAAGATAACACGTGGTACGAACGCAATGGCAGGTCGGTTTCCTTCTTCCTTTTGACCACCGACTGCAAGACGACTCCCGTTCCCTTCAAACTCCTCCTTCCCCTTTCCTGGCAGCTGCCGCATCGCACAGTTTCGATGGGTGCACCCCTTCCCCTGCCATGGCCGTCCGCCGGTGGCTGCACCGACCACTTCTCCCCCTCCAGAGCCACATCCACGCGCCCCTCTCCTTGCTGCTGGAGCACTTCTTGGGCGTCGTCATGCCTAGGCGAACGGCAGCGAGCCCCAACGCGGGGAGGCCGCCGATGGGGAGGAACCGATTTCATCGTCAGACCCGACGGCAAGGCGGGGCAGCGCACGGGAAGGCGCCAGCGGTGTGGGGACTGGGGAGAGATGGCTACCGGGGAGTCGGAAGGGCCGACTCGCCCTACCAGGGGTTGACGTCCAGCCGGTGGCAAGGTTGGTGGAGCACGCACAACTCTTCTCCCTGCTCCTGCTCGGCTTGTTCATCGACCGGCCCCTGCAAATCATAGAAAATGAATTTTGGGGCAAAGCAACTGTAAGTTCCCGCTGCATCCACTCTTCTTTCCTTTAATGCAAGGTGTCACAAATTATAGAAACCGAAGTATGCAGTTAGGAATTTGAGTTATACACCTGATCTTGCTGTCCATTGAGTGGTTCTGCATGATCCAGTTAGGATGTTGAGTTAGTACATGAAATTTTTGTAGGTGTCACAAAGATTAGTTGCATCTAGCTATGGGAATTTGTGTTATAAACCCGATCTAGCTGTCCATTGAGTGGTTCTGCATGATCCAGTTAGGAAGTTGAGTTAGTACATGAAATTTTTGCAGGTGTCACAAAGATTAGTTGCATCTATCTATGGCATAGAAGAATCCATTGGTTCATATTCTTTTCAGGTAAATCTAGAACGGCTTTGGCTCATGGATGTTGTTTCAGCAATTTCAAAGCCTCAATTCTAAAACCATGCAAGTTAACTCAATGTTTAGGAGCAGATGTGTTGTATATACTGTATGATTCCATTTGACTGATCATTTACCGTGTACCTCCACTATGGTGAACAAATTGAGATGAAAATAGACGGGTTTAAACAAGCTAGGGCTTGACTGAGAACAAATATAATTATCTTAGTAACCTGCAGCATCTGGTCTGCTAGAAATGTCTACATTTTCAGCGTGGTAGTATATGATCAAGCTTATATAGATGCTGGAAGAAGTTCAAGGAGGAACTGACTCTTGTTTTAAGCATAAGGCCAAGATTATGTCCTATGAGTACTTTGATCTTTGGGGAGATTCCTTATTTAATATATACTCTTCCATGTAAATAACCAAATATTATACGCGAGGGCGGAATTTCTAGGCTAGATAAGTGATGATCTAATACTGAAATCGTCTCTCTATTTTTCAGTTTTGTTAATGTTACCATTAATATCAGTTGTCAGTCCTGATGAACATGATCAAGAACTGGTAGGCGAAGAAAGAAATGTTCTAGAAAGACCGCACTTACTAATGAGGCAGCATGATTTTTCATGGCCTCCATATCTTATATTTTTTTCTTTTACTTTCTGAGCGAGATGAACAACCTACTTTCGATCAGTAATTGCTTAAAGGAACATACCTTTCTATTTCATTGTTTTTTAAGGAGAAAGGTTACACATTATTCTGTATGATGCCTTGTGGAAGAAAATTATGGTGTGTACAACATCCATTGGTTTTTTTTACAATTGGTTAAGTATAAGTCTTATCGATTTACTTTGATTTACGCATACATTGGTTCTTTGTTACAATTAAGACTGAGTATATTTCCCTTATAATTTCTCTGATTTACCCATCCAGATATCCATATGCTATGGTTTACTTAATTATGATGGCTTGGAATTATTCTCTATGAATAATTTTTTTTTTTTTTTAGAAAAGGGAATTTTATTAATCCCAGCCTCTGCATCGAGTGATGCACACAGCCGCTTATTACAAAGTTTGATCGTATTTTAATGGAGTTTACATCTCAAACATCACAAAGATTGAGAGAGACCCCTCAACCGACACAAAAGTAAAGCACAACTACGAAAGTCGACTAATATGTTGCCACGTATGACGGGAGAAAAAATCCTGTGCCACCCGTAAGAGTCTTGTGCATCCAGCCACCATAAGGTCCCGCTGGTCCGAAGGCAGCAGGAAAGCCCATAACTGGATCCAGTGCACCGCCGAATGAATAACCTGTAAAACATGAAAATTATCTTTCCTGTTAAAAAAATATCATTTCTACATTTCCAGATAGACCAACAAATAGCTGACACGCCTATACGAATCCTATTTTTGGTCTTTTTGTCCACCCCGCAACCAATTCCCAAACATATTTGTGACATTAGTAGGAGGAGGAATATTGTAAGTACAAAACACCACACGCCAAATAAGTTTTGCAAAAGGACAGGAAATAAAAAGGTGCTCAATATTCTCATCGTTCCCACAAAAGGAACAATGTGAATTACCCTTCCAATTCCTCTTGGCAAGGTTATCTTTCGTTAACAATACCTGTTTGTGAAGGAACCACATGAAAATCTTAATTTTTTGAGGAATCTTTAATTTCCAAAGATACTTTGTAAATATCTAGTATGTCCATTCATTGGGTCTTCATACATAGATTTTACAGTAAATTGCCCATTTTGGATCAAATTCCACTTAAACAAATCTGGAACATCCGTCAACGTTACTTCCATTAATCTAAAGCATAAATGAGACCACATTTCCCATTTATTCCCGACAAGAGCCCTCCTAAATCCTAGATTTAGCGGCAGTGCATTATGTAATACATCATGTACCGAAACACATTGTTGCTGCACAATTTATATAATAATGGATATTGGTTCATCAACGGGGAGTCACCCAACCAAGTGTCCTCCCAAAACCTTGTTGTTTCCCCATTGCCAATTTTATAGGACCCCCTAATAAAAAAATCATCTCTGACTCTCATTAGGCCTTTCCAAAAAGGAGAATCCGTGGGTTGAGCTTCCACTTGAGCTAACGTTTTACTATGAAGGTATTTGTTTTGTAGCAGCTCCTGTCACACCCCTTCCTCGTTTAAAAGTTTGAACAGCCACTTGCTTAGCAAACATTTATTTTTTAGTTCAAGTACCTCCACCCCTAAACCCCCCTGGTCCTTTGGTCGACAGATAATGTTCGATTTAGTTAATCTATATTTTCTTTTATTCTCATCGCTCTGCCAAAAGAAATGAGATCTATAGAAATCTAACCTTTTTCTTACCCCTTTAGGTAATTCTAAAAAGGATAGCATGAACATCGGGAGGCTTGTTAGAACCGAATTAACAAGAACTAGTCGATCTCCATAAGACAACATTTTCCCTTTCCAACATCCCAGTTTGCCTTCGAAACGGCATTCAACTGGTTGCCACTCATCATTTCGGAGTCTCCTATAATGAATTGGAACTCCAAGGTATTTGAAGGGTAAAGATCCAGACTCGCATCCAAAGATTTGCTTGTACTGATCCTCTACCTCCTTAGCCTTCCCAAAACAAAAGATTTCACTCTTATGAAAATTTATCTTGAGGCCCGACATTTGCTCAAAAATACAGAGGATGAGTTTCATATTTACCGCTTTCCCAAGATCATGCTCCATAAATAATATAGTGTCATCCGCATATTGCAAAATAGATAACCCTACCTCAACTAAATGAGGTATAAGACCACCTATCTGACCATCTTCCTTTGCCCTTGCAATAGGAATAGCCAACATATCTGCCACTATATTAAAAAGCATAGGAGACAGTGGGTCACCTTGACGAAGACCCTTTTTAGTTTGAAAATAATGACCGATGTCATCATTTACTCTAATACCGACACTCCCCCTGAACAAATTGCGTAATCCAATTACACCATTCTTGTGCAAAACCTTTCATATGCAAAGCTTGTTGGAGAAATGGCCATTTTACTTTATCATAAGCCTTTTCAAAGTCAATTTTAAAAATTATTCCATCCATTTTCTTCCTTTGAAGCTCATGAATGGTTTCATGTAGGACAACCACACCTTCTAATATGTGTCTCCCCGGCATGAAGGCCGACTGCGTCGGTCTAATAATCTTTTGAGCAATTTCAGTAATACGATTAGTACCTACTTTTGTAAAGATTCTAAAACTGACATTGAGAAGACAAATTGGTCTATATTGTTGAATCTGAACCGCATTTTCTTTTTTTGGAAGTAATGTAATGACTCCAAAGTTTAATTTGAACAAAGGCAAATTCCCTTGTTTCAACTGAACAAAAAGAGCCATTAAATCATCCCTGATAACCTCCCAAAAGATCTTGTAAAACTCCGCAGGGAAACCATCTGGTCCCGGAGCCTTGTTGAGTTCCATTTGAGAGATGGCCTCATACACTTCTTTCACTAAGAAATCGGCTCTAAGAATGTCATTCTCTTCTTGTGTTAATTGCGGAATATCATTAGTCCTTTCTTCATCCAACCTAATATCATTTGGGGTCGAATCCCCAAACAATTTTTTATAATATTCAGTAATGTAGTTTTTAAATTGGACTCTCCTACAATGGTTCCTTCGTCTTGTTCAAGTAGAAAAATCTTTTTTTCTATGTTTGCCATTAGCTATGAGGTGGAAATACTTCGTGTTATCCCCCTCCCCCCCCCCCCCCCTGCTGAATATATTTTACTTTTGCCCGTTGAGCCCATTTAGTTTCCTCATCTCTACGGAGACAACATATTCGATCATTTGCCTCCCTCAAGGCATCCCACTCAGCCATAGTAAGTGGGGTGCTTTCAGCTCTGATGTCTAGTTCATCAATAATTCGCAACAACCTTTCTTTCTCCTTTTTATATTTCCCACTTTGGTTTTTGGCCCAACCTTTAAGATAGCGCCTGAGATGTCGTATTTTGTTTTGCCACACCTCAATCGGAGAATTCCCTTTTACTACAGCATCCCATTCGGCCGCCACCATTTCATAAAAACCTTCGATCCGAAGCCATGAAAGTTCGAATGAAAAACGCGCTTTGTTACCTACGTGAGCTTGTGTCCCTGAATCCACGAAGTAGATTAATGTTTAGGAAAATGATATGATCGATACTTCTTGCTAGGTAGTTTACAACCATAGCTGGATTTCGGTCATTGACTTGTGATCTTGAACACATTTTTCATCAAATAATTGTAATGAATGGTTTATTTAAAGAAGTTTATATGCGTTAGAGCATTAACTTTCAAGCTGCACTTACAGATAGTAGCTTTGATTGCTCAACATTTTCCCATTCAAGGCGTTATCCATACGTTCGAATCCCTCTCCATCTGCGAGGCCATAAAACCCGTTGTCAGACCTGATTCATTGCGCTTGCACCGTGGGCAGGAAGACAGCTTTGAGTTAGGAGGCCCGCGGCCTTTGGAGACGAGGAGAGAAGTCAGGGACGTCCTGGAGACTGATTGCTCATTCATTTTTATCCGACTTGCTTCTTTTTTCCAAATTGATTTTATAATGGTTATAGTTGATTCTTCGGATGGTTCATGTTCACGGTCAAGATTTGGTTTCACTCCATGCTCAGTTATGGAATTCAGTTTCAGTCCATGTTATAATTGTTATCGTTGAATTGATGTTATTGTTACATTAAGTCCAGTTGTAAGCTTCCTCGTATTAGTGTAAGCTTGCATTGTAGCTCCAGACCTACTTTCGTTTTGATTTTTTCAGAAAAATAAGATCTGAAGACACATGTTCCATTCCAGCTCCAGGTCCGCTTTCTGTTAGATAAAGTTAGGCGGTTCAATCAGGAAAGTAAAATCATGTACATAGATTAAGTTTGCATTTTACGCTGATTCTTGTATGCATACAATTTATTGAGACCCTCGTTTGTGTTCGAATGTATGTTGAAAACAATGACAACAATGAAATCTGACCATAATGACTTGTGGCATACATGGGTTATTTGGAGGTGATTAACGAGAGATTTAACAACCAATATTATTGCGTGAAGGAGGTTCAGTAAATGATGTAGCACTACCTTATTTTTTTAGGGAAAAGAGAGCTTTTGTTCAGACAATTAAATTAGCACTAAATTTATGTCATATAATTTCCGTAACAATGGGTTATGTTCTCAAGGAAAAGGGGACGGTTAATTGCTTCGTGTGTTCTTTGTGCACTTATTTTTCCTGTGGTTGCCTGAAACTAAAATATCTCTAGGTCTAACTACACAAGAAGAAAGTTAGTTGGTCTATAGTTGTACCCTGATAATTGTAACCTGCTAGGTATCATTATTGGTGCTTGTTCATACTAATATTGTGTTCACTTATAAAGCATTCATTTTCCATTTCAGGTTTTTCTTCATTTGTTGCAAGGATTTTTTCTGATTCTGCATGCAAATGAAGTTAAAAGAAGAGCAATTGCATAAACAAAGATTTTGGTGTTCAATAAATCTCCGGAAATGAAACTAATCTCGATAGTAGGCCTACTCTGGTGCCCTCAACCTAGGGCTACATAAACTGGGGTCAGGTGAATCTGGTCCGTTGTGAGCTCCAGTGAAGAAGAGAGTACGAGGGTATTTTTAAGTTATAGAAAGGAGTGGGCTATTAACTCTGCTCTTTGCCTCTCATTGTCTCATCAGAAAGGGTTATGGAGGCTTGTGACTAATTTCGGCTTTCCATTGTTGTACACCTTCTTAGATGTTCTTTTTACTAATTAGTATGTTTATATATCTCCATCATTTCTGCATCTATGAAATTTTGTGCAGGTCCCTCTTCCTCCTTGTCTGGACAAGCTGTACGTGGCGATGGCGCATGCCAGGTTAAGATTAAGGCAGCGCGAGCTCGTACAGTTGTTGGCCATGTGTGCCCCGGTGGCGGCCATGTCAGGAGCGGCGATCAGGGGGGATCATGATATGACACAGTAGTCGGCGGTGCACTCAAGCCGGTGACGCTCTAGGGGCTCAAGACTCTCATCTCCGTTTTCATCCGCAGAATTACCTGACAGGATGAATTCTTTCTTGTGCTCCGGAGCATATATAAAAGATAAGCTGATTGATACTCTTATCTTATATTCCTTGGATGGTTCATTGTTATGGAAATGCTTATATTCACAGCGGCTGCTCAGATGGTTCATTGCAGGAGGTAAGTTCTTATTTCCTTGATGCATGTTGCAGCATATTTTTTTATTTATGTCAATAGCTTGAAAGTTCAAGCCTTCCTTATATTACCAGCACCAAATAGTTCGTTAATAAAATGACAACCATACTACATTAGTTTTATGCTTACCGCCTTACCCTGATTAAAATTTTAAAGAACAAGTCAACTGGATCATTTATGTAATATATAATCAGCTCAACATAAGAATTACTCCAGTACAGTGAGATGTAGACATCATACTATTAGTGACTTTGCCATGAGTTCTACTTCTTGTCATGAACTCTATTTTCTTGCTAAAATGTTAAGTCAAGTTTTCTTAAAGGAACATGATAATGTAATTTCTTAACCTCTACGTAATTGAATATGATTAACTTTAAAATAACACGTTTGTTGATTGCTCTTTGGTTGGCATTGGAGGTGCCATCTTTGGCTGTGATGGATGCGAGAGGACGGTGGGCGACATTCAGTAAGTCGGTGGAGGGGATGAGGAGGCTCTGATTGTGGTCAAGGCCAAATTCAGATAATGGAGCATGCTTGATCTTCCAGCTTGTTGACAAGTTAAATTCCTTGGACTGTCAACCAGAAAAATATGGAATGAATCTCGATTAAATTCAAGCATGTTTTTTTTGAACACCAATTTTTTTGAACACCAAATTCAAGCATGTTGCTTCCGTGAGCTCACAAACGAGACGTGTAACCAGTTTCTGTGATATGCATGGGTAGTAACATTATTGTAGCATGAAGTCAGATTTCGGCAACATAATTGAGTTCAGCAAACCAATAGGCTAGCTGATTGCAATTCTATTTTTGATTGATACTTACACAGGCCCATTATCAGAAATAACTTATGCCTAAGTGAGACTAGGTGGAACCTGTTTAGGAATTAAATGATCAACTTAGTGGTCCCATTAAAATTTTGTAGTATGACTAATTAAGCATCCAGTATTCGAGTGTGCACTTAGAACCTAAACAAACCGAATGGTTCAGTTTTACTCCACTGCTTTCGGACTATGATCTTCATCACTATATTACCCATAACTATCATTAGTAGCTCCAGAATTCCAATGAGCAGTGTAGTTGCCCAGTGAACTGTCCAGTAGGATACATTTGAACATATCCACTGCACAGGAATTCTTTAGATTTGCTATTTCTTTCAATTCCTTATCTATCTGTAATTTCTTGCTATCTCTTATAATTAATAAGAAAAAACACCTCAGTATGTCTGTTTCGTGCGATTCTTACTAATTCTGATCCATCACTATCATAGTGCTTCATGTTAAGCAAAAGCAGCCTTCTTGTTTTCCTTCAAGATGTTAAATACACAAGATTTTCATGACTCTTCTTTTTCCTGTTAATTCTGATGAACGTACCCTTTTGGCTATCTTCTTTTCTCATCTAGACCTGACCATATCAGATTTGTGAGAGCTGGAGAACGCCAGGTTTTGCCTTATATCTTCACCATTCTCTCCATTATTTGTAACTTTTCACAAAAAAAACATATAATTGTAACTCGAATGACCATACGCAGCTAACCCACGAATTCTCATACCTTCTTTAATGCTTATTTGATTATCAAACATCGGATCTGGTAAGTTTTTTGTAATTTCAACCAAATGTAGGAGCTGCACTATTTATTCGTTCTGGACCAAAAAAACATGCAAATGATGTTGTTAGGTCTTTCTTACACTGATGATAAATGCTTGGAAGCAGGAAAAGAACATGATGTTGTTGTCAAAGAATAACTCCGTAAAATGATTTTACTTTTCCTACCATGTAGAGATGTTGCAAAATTTAGAGCCCTACACTAAAGAAAAATTGGAGTTTCAGTTGGAATGCACCTTCTTTTCTTGTACATAATTTCTCTAATTGCCTCGTACCTATAAATAGGATTTTGCTTTTCTTTTGTTTTTGTTGCATATGGATGGGATTGCCAGAATAAGTGCTTATTGTTTAGTAGTACTAATTAACACACGCAAGCTGGCAGTAGAAAACAGAAAGTTCAGGATCGACCCATATACATAAAAAACACAGCGATGCACAATAGACAATGGGCACAGCAAAGCGCGCCTAATCCTTCTAGTACCATCACCATATCATGAAGATATACTACAAACTAGCACTAAACAGATAGCCTTCTAGCCGCTTTTTTCCACGTGGCTAACAGGTAAACACGTGTCGCGTCCCTAAAATCACGTTAGCGTTTCATCCCTCCGATTAATGTAATGCCATCCTTATTTTCAAGCATGGAGGGCACTAGAGGGAGACCCTATGCTAGTCGCGGGTATGCAGGAAAATAGATATACTCTCCGGGGGAGAGTATATCTATTCATACACACATGCGCCCAGGAAAATAGATATATACCCTCTAGGGGGTATATATCTATTCATACACATACATGCGCGTAAAAAGACTATAATAAAGAGAATAAACGATGTTTCATATAGCAAGGTATGTAATTGCATCGGACATTTTTTGTTGATACTTTTAGATACAAATTTGTTCGATCAAATTTTTGATTTTATTAAACCAGAGAAAAGTGCGGAGTAAAAAAAATCATGGATTACGATTTCACAAAGCAGATCACCACAGAGCACTGCAGCACGAGAGAGAGCCAAAGCAAATATCCCAACATCTTGCGTAGGCACCGGGAGGGGGAAAGCGACGACGCGTCGGGAAAAGCCACAGTCGGCGCGGCGCAACCCCACACCCCGCCGCCGACCAAACCCTGCCCGCCGTCGAGCGAGCGAGCGAGAGCGAGAGCAGCACATACGCCACCACAAACACAACCAGGCCAGCCCAACAATATACCAAAACCGCCGCGCCGTCCGTCCCTTCTCCTCCGTGCCTCTCCCCCTCTACTATATCCTGTCCCCTTCTCGAAGCCACCGCCACCGCCTCGCCCTCCCTCTCCATCACTCCCTCCCCTCTCTCTCTCCCCGTCGGTATCGGCGCAGAGGGCGACGGAGCGCACGCCTCCTCCTCCTCCAGATCTAGGCTTCCCCCGGCCTCTCCCCGCCTCCCAGAACCTCCGCATCCCCCCTACCTCCCCTCTCTCTCTCAGCTCAGGAACGGGACTGCTGCTCGCGCATGAGGGCCACCGGAGAGCACACCGCCGCCGTCCCCGTCCACGCCGCGCCGCCGTCCCACACGGAGGAGGAAGCCGAGCGGAGGCGCCGACGACGTCCCGCGCGCCGCCCCAAGCAGCCCGCCACCCCCGTCACCCCACCGCCGCAGGCCCTCTCCGCGCCGCCGCAGGGGCCGAGGCCCAGCAGATCGATGCCGCCGCCCGCTCGCGCGGACCCCCGCCTCGACGCCGTGCAGCACGCGGGGACGAGCCGGTCCTCCTGCCCCCTGCTCCCCACGCCGTCTCGCGTCGAGCCCCGGGGTCCCGTGGTCGGGACGGGTGCCGGGGGAGCTCCCAGGAGGCTCTTCTTCCAGCCCCATTGGACTCCGCAGGATGTGGAAGACGCCATCGAGGTATAGTGGATCGTGCCGGGAAGACGTTTTTTGCAGCTGTGTCTGCGTCGCGTGAACTGATGGTTGATTTTGTTGTTGCCTCCTCTGTGGTGCAGAGAGGGATTGTCTTCAGTGGGAAGCTCCGTGTGAACGCTCACAACAGGAACGAGGCAAGCATGGACTTCTTCATATTCTGAATTCTGTTTCTTATTCTACTGCCATTTGTGCTAGTTGTTTCTAAATTATAACAATTGTTGAAATCTGTGATGCTGCAGGCATACTGCACGATCGATGGCATTCCCGTGGACATTCTCATTACAGGGACGGCACAAAACCGAGCGGTAAGTTCATGTCTACAGTCTACCTGCACACACCTGCAACACCAGTGGGTGTGTTAAAAAGTGTGAGGTGCTATGCCTTTGTGTGTAATCAGTAGCAGCCCCATACGGTAGTATTAGTGGATGGATAGTGCAGAGTCTTAATGATACTTCTTTCAGTCTGTCGTGTCAGCCTTGAATTACCTGATTAGCCACTTTGGGAGTTATTATGATGTGCTAGGAACTTGGGAACAAAGTGCTTTCCATATTTACCTGATTAACCGCTTTGGGAGTTATTATGATGCGCTAGGAACTCGGGAACTTCCGACTGCTCTTGACTTCTAGAAAGCATGCACATGACCTATGTCTGGTGTGCTCCCCCGCAAATTGGTCAAGCATATTAGAAATTACCTGCCGTTAGCATGATTTTTTGTTGACATAAAAGTTTGCCATGCGAACCGATAAATCTGGCTATTGGAATGGTTCAGCAATTAGCATATGGAGGGAATTCTCCTCCACTATTTATCCCTCCATCCAGAATGGGATGGTGCATTCCATACATACAAGCACATGGATTACTCTTCATATAGGATCATCCAGTGTACTGCAAAATATGTACTCCCTCTGATCCAAAATAAGTGTCGCAGTTTTGAACTGGGGTTAGTTCAAACTGCAACACTTCTTATGGATCGGAGGGAGTACAATGTTTTTCATTCTGCATCATGTGCTATTTACTTTGTCATGTCACAGGACTTGGCCTTCTGTTTTTTGTTCAACTTTCGGTTGTTTGTGACTTTGAGAAAGCATGCTCAAAACCTATGTCTGGCCTGCTCTTCTAGAAATTGGTCATCCACATTAGAAATTACCTGCTCTTGGCATGATTTTGAGTTGACTTTAAAGTGTGCCATGTGATTTGATAAATTGTGGTGAATGGAATGGTCAAACAATCATCAGCATATGGGGGGAATACTCCTCAAATATTTGTGCGCCATCCATGAGATGTTGCAGCCATACAAAGAAACACATGAATAGCTCTTCATATAGGATCCCGTATGTGTACTGCAACCAGAGGGTATGCCCTTAGAAGTGTTTCAAGTTCAACTTACGGCTGCAACCAAAGTGGTATGCTCATAGACCAAATAGCATGCTTGAAACCTGAATTTTTAGTATGTGGCAGCAGATTGCCTCAGGAGCTCTTGCACCTGTAAATGATTCAAGCAAAGCTGCATGATAAGTTATGTTTGTGTCGGGATCATTTTGATGTGTATGAAATGTTCTGTTGTAGATATAGCCTTTCCGTTTGGCGAATTTTGACCTGCATCCTCTATGCAAGTATATTATCTGTTTCTGTGGCTATAATCCTGAGAAACATTCTCCGGAATGCCTTATTAAGTACGAACAGTTCATGCATGGGAAATATTTTAGCAATATGTTTCTACGAAAGCACTCTCTTGTCTTAATGTGGTATGTGTTATGGAGTTATGCATGTTTAGCATTCTCTTGTCTTAATGTGTTATTAGTTAGATATGGAGTTATGCATGTTTGGTTCTGCTCAGATATATACCATCATATGTTGTATTATACCCACATTTCAACTTCTTTTTACTTACAATGATATGCTCTCTCATGACCTGCTTTGCAGATTGAAGGTGATATTGTTGCCATCACGCTGGATCCTGTTGTTTACTGGACTAGAATGAAAGGACAAAACATCGCATGCAACCCTGCCCCGGGAGGAGTTTCTGTTTCTCGTGAAGTTAGCGAAACAAATGGGAATCATAGTTTGAAGAAAGGACAGGCAGATGCCAGCTGCAGGTTTGAAAAGTGCGGTAATGGCCAACCTGTTCCGGACAGGATGCATAACCATCACAAGAATAGTGGTTTTAGTCAAGCTGTTCTGAGTGAAAATGGGGTTGCTATTGTCCCAGAGAATTGTGAGGACCTGGATGAAGGAAAGACCGAGTCTGCAAGAGCATTACAGAGGATATGTTCGGTGATATGTAGTCACCCAAGCAGACGCCCTACTGGGAAAGTTGTATCTGTCATAAAGAAGTCTCCTCGCCGTGGCGCCGTTGTAGGTTTTCTTGCTCCTTTCTCAGAATTCCCTGATGGAGAGCAGAGAAATCAGATGAGCGTGCAGGGTTCGAAGAGGATGAACCATATAGCATCCTCATCTCTGACAGGCTTGGTTCATCTCTTGCCTACTGATCCCAAGTTCCCCCAGATGATTGTTAGTATTAGCACTTTGCCAGATAGTATCAGACAGAGGCTGAAAGAAGGTGATATAGCTATTGAGAAGGAATTAGTTGCTGCACGGATTGATGAATGGAATGAGGAAAGTCCCTATCCCTGGGCTTGCATCATACAATTCTTGGGAAATGGTGGACAGGTTGAAACACACATGGATGCTATATTGTTTGAGAATGCAATATGTGATACTAAATTTTCGCCCGCGTCCATGGCATGTCTCCCGGACGCTAGCTGGAAGATTCCGCAGGAAGAACTGGCAGCAAGAAAAGATCTGAGAAGTGTCTTGACTTTTACAATAGACCCTCCTACTGCTTCAGATCTTGATGACGCAATATCTATTGAGACACTTCCTGATGGAATTGTCCGTATTGGGGTTCATATTGCAGATGTTTCTTACTTTGTTCATCCAGAGACTGCATTAGATGCTGAGGCTCAGATCCGATCTACTAGTGTTTACACCTTGCGCCGCAAAGTATCGATGCTGCCTTCAAGACTTTCAGAAGAACTTGTTTCACTTAATCCTGGGGTGGACAGGCTTGCCTTTTCAGTTATTTGGGACATTGATCCTCATGGGAGCATAGTTAATCGTTGGATTGGTCGTACCATTATCTTTTCATGCTGCAAGCTATCATATGATCTTGTGCAAGATCTGATTTCTAGTGATGCCAACCAGTTCAGATCTGCAGCTGCATCTCTTCAAGTGCATGGCATGCTTAAACAGGAGGATATTATAAAGTCCCTTAGATGCCTATATGAGATCTCGAAAAACCTGAAGGATGTTAGATTCAAGGCTGGAGCTCTCTCTCTTGACACTTCAAAGCCTACGATCCTATTTGATGAAGACGGGGCTCCATGCGATAGCTATCACTATAAAAGGAAGGATGCATGTTTCATTGTTGAGGAGTTAATGTTGTTGGCGAATATGGCAGCTGCAGAAGTTATATCAAATGCATTCCCTGATTGTGCTTTACTTCGTAGGCACCCTGAACCTAATGAACGGAAGCTCAGAGAGTTTGAGGCATTTTGTGCTAAAAATGGTTTTGAATTGGATTCTTCATCATCTGGTCAGCTTCATCTTTCAATTTGTAGAATAAAGGAAGAATTGCAAGATGATCCTGTTCTGTTTGATATTCTCATGTTTTATGCATCAAAGCAAATGCAGTCAGCAGAGTACTTTTGCACAGGGGACCTGATAAGCAAGAAGGATGATTGGGCCCATTATGCACTATCTGTCCCTTTATATACACACTTTACTTCACCACTTCGAAGATATGCTGATATAATCGTTCACAGGACACTGAGTGCAGTAATTGAGGCTGAACAGATGTATCTGAAGCAAAAGAAAATTTCCACTGGGCAGAATGGGGTCAAATCTTGTGAAACAGTGGATAGATGCTTTACAGGCCTCCAGTTTAGTAAGGATGCTGCTGAAACCAAAGAAGGGAGAGAAGCACTGTCCGCTGCAGCTAAGAAGTTTAAGATCCCTAACTCTGATTATCTTGGGGAGGCTGCTGAACATTGTAATGAAAGGAAGTGGGCCAGTCGCCGTGCAGAAGATGCTGGACAGAAGCTCTACATGTGGGCTCTACTAAAGAGGAATGAGGTATAATGGTGCATCATCATCTTTCTCCTTCAACTAAGTTCGTTGGCAAGCTTTGTTTTAATAGTCTTCTGGTTTTGCTTTTGCAGACCCTGGTCTCTAATGCTAGAGTTTTGGGGGTTGGACCAAGGTTCATGTCAATCTATGTGCCCAAGCTCTCGGTATATCTTCGCCTAACCTCATGTGATGGAAAAACTCCATTTTCTTGTTTTGTTTTACGGTCACCTGATCATGATTTCTGATGTAGATGGAGCGAAGAATATACTATGATGAAGTTGAGGGATTATCTCTCGAGTGGCTGGAAGCCACTGGAACGTTGGTGCTTGATGCATGCAGGAACAAGCCTGCCCAAAGGAGGGGAAGCCAGTTCAGATGTAGTAGAGCAATTGAGGAAGTCGCAGTGGTGGTGAACCCATCTGAGTTGATGTTATCTGAAGACGAAGATGCAGGAGCAATGGAGGCTGGCAGTCCAGCTGCTGCCGATTCAGTTTTGCTGAGCGATGACGCAGTGAAAGTTCAAGTTGCCCCAGCAGCTCTGCCCCTGGTGATACGCTACCTGAGCGACATCCCGTGGTTCTTCATGCGATTGGTGGCGAGGATAGACCGGTGGACATTGGAGTAAGACTATACATTTCATCATACTTCAAGTGACAAGGAGCAGCCCGTCGTAACAGGAAACGACCTGTGAATTTAACTTCCTCGTAGTTGAACAATCGAAATAAAAGGTGACTGAAGAGTAGCGTTAAAGATTTGTTCAGGGTTCAGCAGTCAGAAGTCAAGGTAGTGCTGTAGATATCGCATTACTATTCTCTCTCGCCGTTCTTATTCGCCCACCTTCCCATGGTAGCCAGATGATCGTGCAGTGAAGTGGCTTTCCTTTTTTGTTCAGAGGCCACTTGACCAGGCGACTCATACTGGCCGTAGTGTTATGTGTTCACTAGTTTATTCTCAAGTACTTCTGTTTTAGTGTGTGAATCCACCTGCATATTTTTTTACTGGTGGTTTCATACATGTTGTTTTGTTACTTCTGAGATAAGGAATAGCGCTGACTGCTGCTGAGCTCTTTTTGGAGAATATGTCCAAGCTCCCAGTAATTGTCTGTGAATCTGAACTTAAGTTGTTCTGACAAAATAAGTATACTGTTTCCTCTTCTTTTGTACTGTTTGTGTTAATCGTATTAAGATAGCTTTTATATGCATTATTATGTATGGTTTACTGATTTTGCTTAATCCCTTGAGTTGGTTTCGTGGATAATAACTTGTAGATTATTTTAAGTCAAGCTTTTTTTAATTTAACCAACTTTATAAAAACTTAGCAAGATTTACAATAGCATATCACCCGAAGCATTTTGGAATGTGTTTTCATAGTATACTAATTTAATATCACAAATATTGCTACAATTTTTATATAGTTTTTTTTTATTTAGCACAAAACTAGAAGCACACTCATTTGGAGTATGCAGGAGGAGCCTTCACTTATGTGTAGAGTGGGTTCGGTAGAACCAAACTCACAAAGTATTCAGAATTTCTGAGCTACTCCCTCTGTTCCAAATCAATCATGACGCCTACTGATTACTGCTCGCCTTGCTACCCTGTCTAATGCACCTCTGCCATGTAAACAACTTGACACGGTTGCAGTCGGGCACTCTTGCCCCGTCGGAGAATGTCCTGGTTCTTGGGTCGTAGATCCGCAAAAAGGTGTCGTAGGAGGTGCTTAACCATCTGACCCGCTTGGCCCACATACACAAGATGATCCTCCCATCGTAGAGCACTGCCAACGGCTCCTGAAAGTCCTCGCGGCTGTACATGGAGCTATACTTGTAAGGCATGGCAATGGTGTAGCGCTTGGACCAGATAGACCGGTCCGAGTCCACCAGGAACCACAGCTCTATGGCGGAGCGATGATCATCGTAACCTAGGACTAGGTGGCCTTGCAACTCAGCCAAGCTAAGGACTTTGGCAGTGCGGCGATCATCGTATCCGGCTACTAGCTGGACTTGCACCTCGGCTACGCTGAGGCCTCCCAAGACGTTTAGGGGACCTCGGAGGGAAGCCGGTCGCCACGCCTCGCCGTCTATGTCGAACTCCATGATCATATCTGGTGCGCCGCCACGCATCTGGAGGAGGACTCGACGTGTTCCAACATGTAGGCGACCCCATTGACGACGGGAGCAGCTCCTATGCACGGCGTCAACACCTTCAAAGGAGGGCTTCCCGTCTCCCTCCAGCCGTCGTCAATGTTACCGAGGGTGAGGACCTTGCTGACATGCTGCTGGCTTGACGTCGCATGCGATGTAGTGACGGCCAGCACCTTGTGTTCTCCCGTGGAGGCAGCACGCCCGATCGTGCACCAAGTGGAGGCGCCCTGTACTGGCGTGGCGCGTGTTCGGGCAAGACGGACATGTCGCCGGTGGCCGGGTCGAGGAGGCGGATCATCTGGTCCCAGCTGCCGACGACACAGACTACACGCTCATGGCTCATGGAATCTGGGGAGGAGTGGGAGGAGCTCCCGAAGTACCGCTTGGCTTCATCGCCAGCGGGTTTCGTACACCACGGCTGCGAGGAGCGGGCCAGGGTTGCGGGCGGCGGCGATGAAGTCCTGGTGGCACAGCATGAACCGCCATGGCCGGCAGACGGCGCGGAAACGGCAGATCGACCTGGCGGGGAGGCGGAGCAGGATGTCGTGGATCAGGTCCAGCGGCAGGACGCCGTCGTTGCTGGTGGCGGCGATAGGACGAGGAGTGCTCGATCGCCGGTGTGGTGGACGGAGCCTCGAAGCCATCGCGGTAGATTTCTTCTGTGCCTGTGGTAATATGTTTCTCTCGATGTCCTACTTAACCAACCAGAATCTTACTGCGGGCGATTGGAGTCCGTCACGGCGACGTGCACGAGTTGATCTCCGGATTAATAGATCGGCAACGTTACATGCTGGCTCGCACCCACGTACTTGTGTCGATCATCTGTGTCTGTATGCATCGTCGTAAAGGGTTCACATGCATCGACGTCGCGTGTCTCCAGCCTTTGCGCCGGTTTCTATGAACTTGACACCGTCGTACTCCCTCCGTTTTTTCTCCGTTTTTTAATATAAGAAGTTTTAGCTTTTTCCTACATATACATGCATCCACATGTATCTAGACATGTTTTATTTTATATGTGCACTCATTTTAGTGTGAATCTAGTTAACATGTGTAACACCTCTACAACGTCTTATATTTAAAAACAGAGTGACTAGATGTTTGTACGAAGGCAGAATTCCCGACCCTAGTTTTCCTTAGCTATGGGCAGGAGCGTTGCCTATTCATGTACTTAGAAGAACTTAAGAAATGAAGCCAAATTTACTCCTGTGTTAACTTAAGAAATGAAATCAACTTTACTCTTGTGTTGGCGAAGATGTTCGTTAACTCTAATGCATTTTGAACCCTGTCGTGTGAGCCCCTTTCTTTCCTCTCGTGTGTGCCCCCGTTGAGAGTCGAGAGAGCTCCTTTTCTTCCGGCCCGATCCCCTTTCTTCTCCGGCGGCCATGGTGGTCGGAGCGGAGGCGGGAGAGGTGCCCGGTGTCCTGTAAATAGGTTTAGGACTAGATTTTGCTTAGAGTTTCCTGTATCTGGCCATGTGTCGACTGAGGGTAGGTCCATGGACCTCTGCGACCGGATCCATGGCGTCACGGCGTATCTCCTCCGCGCTGCTCGTCGCTGGTGGCAAGCGGCGGCGCAAGGGCGGCGGAGGAACCCGCGCATCCCTCCTAATAAGGTTCGTGCCGGAGCTCTGGAGTGGGGATTTTCTAGCCAATCCCGGCTCTGCGTGATGCTGCTTCTGCTGGTTACGGTGCTCCCGTGGAGGGAGACGAAGGCGATGCTGGCGAGCGCGTCGTGCGGCTTCTTCAATAAGGCTTGGGTTACTTGGATTCAACGCCGTTGCAATCTTTTTTGGTCTATCTCCTCTGATCTGTGGCAGGAATCAGAGTCAGATGGTGGACGGCTACTCAAAGGGCGGCGGCGGCGAGTCTGCGCTGTCTCGGTCGGCTGCTGGGCTGTGTTGCTTTTCTTCCTGCTGGCCGCCATGGTGGTGGAGGACGGAAGAGATGCTGCATCGGCGGGTGGTCTCCGGCGGCGCTGGAGTATAAAAACCTTCATCTGCTCGAGCTTATCCGTGTCGGTCGTCGTCGACCGCGGACAATTGCTGGTGTGCTCCAGCACTTTTTCAACCTCCTTCGTGAGGCCTTACTTGAAGTCAGCTGTTGCTGCGATTCTGGCCGGCATCGGAGCAAGTGGTACAGTCCCCGCGACGGTGCTAGGCAACGGCAAGCTCGGCTTCCTCGTGCTGCTCGACGGCGGGGAGAGAGAAGGACTCTGGTGTAATTTCTATTTTTCAGTTAGGTCCTTTCTACTTCTGTCAGGGGCCCATGTGTTATTCCCTCTTGTTATGGGGTCCTCTGTGTTATTTCTGTACACCCGTTGTATGATTTAATGATAAGGTTTCTAGTCCCTTCGGGGACACTCCGTTGTTCAAAAAAAAAAAAAATAACTCTAATGCATTTCAACTCCAAGATGATTCTCAAAATGGATACGCACATCAGATGGCTTTGTTCGAAGTTTCTCAAAATGGAGCCCTGGACCAATGATTTCGCCTCCTAATTGGTGCTAGCCTTGCTTTATATTTTTCGTCCATGCCCTAAATGAACTAAACTATTTATTTCCAAGTAATATAAATTTTGGGATCCGTTCCTCATTATGTAAGTGTAAGTACTCCACTATGGACCGGTTTGGAACATATCCTAAGTAAAACATAGGAATAGAAAAAAAAAATCAAGAATTGAGGTATCATGCATGTTTCCTAAATTCCTATAGGAAGTAGAAGGGCAAGAAAATTTCAAAGTGTCGTTTGGATAATTGGATGTCGTGCAGGAAAAACATAGAAATTATAGACAGAGGGAGATGAAAACATGAGGTGTGACCTCATGTTTGTTTTCCTCAAAAATTCTTAGGGAATAGCTCATTCCATAGGATTTTCAAAGGAATATGAGATTCATATTCATTTGTTCCAATGGTACCATAGAAATTCCTACAATAATTCTATACTCCAAAATCCTACTTTTTTCCTTTGTTCCAAATGGGGCCTATACATTTTTTCTCTTTAGGCTTTATTAAAATCAGTATATATAGTAGATCAAAATTAGCTTTCGCCGACACATGTAAACATGAACAAAGTTTAGGAAACTATGGGTATTATATTTAATATTGAATCAATCTGAACAAACGTATATAAAACGTCTAAAACACTATATTAGTATAAACGGTGCACATATTAACACATAATATGAACATTACGCTCCCAAAAATTTCATGAGACTCAAATTTTGGAACAAGTAGTGTTTTTCATTTACAAGTGGTTCGAATACCCTAAAATCCAATTTATTGAGTAGGGAATCTTTCTTCTGATACTAAATCCCGAAAGGTGTGTGAGTTAAAATTGTCAATTGTTGGAACATAATTTACTTGAATTCATATTCTCGAATTTGCAATATGAAATTAAACAGAATACATTTAGTTTCTAGTTCTCATTATGTACTACGATAATGGTTTCCATTTTCAAGTGATTGAATACCCTAAAGACAATTATCAGCTCAATTCTCAGTGGGATAAGACATTACAGATTTCAATTAATGAAACTTGATACATTATTATTTATATGATCTCTAGTATAGAGTTAAATATGATTTGTATATGTAATATTTTTATATTGCATAATCATGATTGTAAAGTTTATAACATGTAGCAATTATAGGCACAAAATCACCAAAAAAAAAAGATATTCAAAAATTAAAGCTCATATGTTCATTGAAGAAAAGATCTCGAGATGTCGGGATACCATCGTCCAACTTCTCCAATGGCTTCTCAAAGTACTCGAGGTCAAGGTAGGGCGAGCGGTTTTGCTGGTTTAGGAACATTGATGGTGTGCCGATTAGACCAGATAGACCGCTCAGAGTCCACAGGGAACCATAGGTCTATGATGGTGTTCTCGTCGTCGTATTCGGCAACTAGCTGGCCATGCAACTTAGTTAAGCTGAGGTCTAAGTGGTTTGTGGGGCCTTGAAGTGAAGCCGGTCGCCACGCCTCGCAATCGAGATCAAACTCCATGATCATCTGGTGGATTCCTCCGCGAGGTATTTCCAAGATGTAGGCAACCCCATTGACAACAACGAAGCATATGCTTTACGACACCATGTTCATATGAGGGCTTCCAATCTCCCTCTAGCTGTTGTCCCCACCAGTGTGGGTGAGGATCTTGGAGACCTCGCTCGACATCATAGGTGCGGTAGTGACGGCGAGGACATTGTGCTCTCTCGTTGAGACCGCCCGATAGATGGTGCACCAGGTGAAAGAGTACAGCACGATCCCTAGAAACTAGGTACTGTGGAGTCACAAAGGCGTCCCCGATGATCGGTGCGCAACCTCCACGGCCAACAACCTAAAAGTTTCGGGCATCCGTAATATATAAGGTGACCCTTTACCATAAGAAGTTGATCCCACTTGTTTTATGCAATTCTCCACAATGTATGTAAGGCGGGACCCACATGTCTTGTCATATTGCTAGGAGAGAGGAGAGGAAATCACTTTTTTGTTTCTTATGTTAGACTATAAGCTTGATGTTCACCTTGGGCTTATGGATAAGCTTATTTTTTGCCACAAGGCATAAAGTGAATCTTAAGCAATGCCACATAATATTTAAGGTGAGATTTTTCACACATTGCGGCTGCCCAACACATAATAAGGTCGGAGGCACCATAACAACCGAGCCGGAGTGCATGACCATACAATGCACTCGGAACATCTCTAGTAGACACCCTATAAGCCCCTAGCCCGGAATATTCTGGCGATATTCGGTTTACACCATTTTTACGACTCGAACAGGCACCGAAAACGGCCTGGCATAGGAATCCGGATAGACGGTGGCCCCGACACTGTATTAACGGTATCGTGGGGGCATTTAGGGTTAGCACCCCCGTTCCCTCCGTCACGATTTGTTCCCCACCACCGCAACTAGGTTTAGATAGCTCCAATGAGCGATTACTCGTGCCTTTGCCACCAAATGTACCATGAATTTGACAGTGCTGGGCACGGCGGTGCGCCTCCGTCGTACGGTGCTAACCTCAGTGGTGACGGCCTTGACGATAGGGGGGAAGGACTCCGCCTCCGACGAGTACCCTCAGTACTCTAACGGCTCCATCTCATCGCTCACCAAGCCCACCACAGAATATGATGCAGAAGAGGCTCGCCGCAATCATGAACGACGACGAGCTGCTCCAGAGTATTAAGGAGAAGTCCATGCGTGAGAACAACCTTTCAGTCGTGCACTAGGCCGAGGTGATCAACGAAGCATCGCTCGAGCGTAGCATCCGGTTGAGTCTGGAGCACAGTGGAGCAGCGGCGGTGGGAGAGGGAGGAACGACTTTTGATTTATTAGTAATCTAATTCTATAGTGATATTGAAATTGGCTCCCGAGCTAATATACTTAGGTTGAATAAAAAATTCAAAAAAATAGTAAAACATTTTAAAATTCTGATGTTTTTTAAACGAACAGATACAAATGTTCTACATATGTATAAAATTTGACATTTGTACTGTTTTGCATAAAAAACCACTGTTCAAAATATCTCCCGATATTCCGATAAATCAGCCGATTTATCACTTGATCGATAAGATAAAACGACCGATATATAGGTCGATGTGCCGATAAATCAAACCATATGCCGATAAACCGGCCCTTATGTTAGGTCGACCGAAGTTACCGATAAGCGATATCCCCAACATTAAAAAAAATACAAATCAGTTGCGAAAATGAGATTTAAAAGATATGTTTCTAGAGCACTGTACGATCAAAGTGCAAACTGTAAAAAAAAGACAAATCATTTGCGAAAATGGGATTTCAAAAATATGTTTTAAGAGCACGCGATCAATTTGCAAACTGGAAAACTATTTCAGAGAAACCCGAAACTGAGCTGGTTTTAAGGGTTGTGTTTATTTGGGGTCTGCTAGAGATACTATTATGGCTGCATTTGCATGAGCAGCAATGTACTACTAATCGTCTCATCACGCTTGAGAATGCATCAGAATAGCCTCCGCCTTCCTTAGCCTCTCGCCAGGAGCCGTAGTACTCTCACCGCCCGACAATGAATTATATGATCAATTCACCACGTGATTGTATTAGCAAGTGCAAGTGTAAACTGATGAGCAACTGAGAACGATGAACCGTTGATTTGCTTCGTCTTTGCCAGAACAATTATAGCAAATACTAGAAGCGGGCAGTGGCGGACCTAGGATTTGGCCATTGGATATGCCGTACAAAAATTTGTTGTACATTTCGATTTTTTACCGATTTATTAAATAATTGTAAATTTGCATTGTAATACGATATAAAGCAATACATAATATGTAACTGAAAGATTAATTATAAAAGTTGCATAAATTACCATAAAAATAGTCTTTTTTTCCGCATGTTTGAGAAAAAGAAATCAATGTCCCCACTTGTCTTCATAACTGAAAATTTTGGAAAAAAAGTTAAGCGAGTACAACCATTGACTTGTCATATTACAATAATCACATGTGATGAATCAAAACTGGTAGATTACCCTGAAGCCTTCTTCGTTCTCGCGGATTCCCGATGATTGGCAAAATACGAACTTGGTTTACGGCTGTTGGCGAGACGGCGAAGGGAGAACTCGCGTCCAAGCGTGGCGGCGGCGGCGTATTGACATGTAGTGTGACCGGCCGCCGGCGTCAAGTCACCGATTTCTGAATACCTGCTGGGCGCTTGGACGTCAAACAATATAGTACAGGTAACAAATCAGTCACGGATTCATAAGTCAACATTCAGCTACCTAGCTGTAGATGGGCGTCAAACATTTAGGTATAAATCTCCTGGAATAGACGCGGCGGATGGACGGCTACCTGGCTGGGCGGCGGCGTGGTGGCCTGGCCGTGGCCACTAGGAGCTTGAGAAACCTGTAGATCGACCGACCAACGGAGGAGAGATCCACGCGACGCGCTAACTGCTCGTCTCGATCGAGTGCGGCGTGCCTGTTTCCTTCTTTCGATCGATCGATCACATGGTCAGACGCTAATTCATGTGCCAGGCCGACCAGGATATTGAAAAGAACACTATCAAAGAAAAATAATCTCAGGATATTCGCACCTTGGAGCGTCTCTCTCCCCGTCTACAGTTGAAGGAGAGCGACTTTTGGGATCCGAAGCTCGCACCACCGCCTCGCCGTCGATCCGGTCGATTCCCCGCCCTCCGGCGCCGCTCCGGCGGCGGGAGGACGGGGAATCGCCGGATCCGTGTACATAGGTAGTGTAGGAGTGGGTTTCGTCACTGCTGGCGTCGCCATGGAGGAGGAGGTGGCGCCGGTGGTTCTTTTGCAGGTAGAGGTCTTCCTCTGCGGCGGCGGCGTTCTTCGGAGCCCTGGCGCTGCTCTTCTGCCGCTCCCGCGCTCGCAGCTCTGCGGAGCTGCCGTGTGCGGTCTCCCCTTCGCCGGATGCCGCGGGACGGCGGATCTGGCGTCGACGATCTTTGTGCAGGTGGCTGGTGTTATCCGTTCGACGACGGCGACGTCCGCTGGCGTAGGTCCTTTGCGGCCGGCGATCGGCGACTTCCCGTCCGCTCGGGGTGCTCTTGATCCAAGGCGTCATGGAGGCGTCGTGGATGAAGACGGAGTCGAGTTGCAGCAGGGTTGTGACTGTATTTTTTATCTTTCTGAGGACCTTGTTGTAATTGCTGGATTTGCATCCAGCCCCTTGTACCCGCAAAAAAAAAATAAAAAAAAATAAAATAATCTCAGAAAGCATAAAACTACGCATAGTATCTGGGAAAATAATCTGAACAACGATATTTGGAAAGGCTAACGAAATTGTGTTTGTTCACAGCATCTGATCTACTATATTGCTCTCACAAAGAGAACACAAACCAAACTAAAAACATTAAACAAAATAAACGAATAATAAAAGACAGATAATCAATCGCTGTAGAAGCTTCTTGCGGCCTTGCTGTTGTTCTTCCCCTCCTTGATCTTCTTGATCTTCCGCCGGCGACGGTCGGCTTCATCCATCCGCCGGACGGTGCGCTCCAGCGTATCCACCCGATCCGCGAGGGCCCCGATCAGCTCGCACTGCTGCGCGCTCCGCTCGCACAGTGCCGCCACCATCTCCATCACCTTCTTCGCGTCCAAGCCGTCGCCGGTTGCAGCCTCCGTCTTCTTCTCCTTCTCTGTCTCCTCGCCCGCCGCTTCTTGCTGCTGTGCTTCGGGTGGTGGATTCTCGACGGCGAAGGCGTCGTCTCCTGTCACCATCTCCCATTCCCCTTCCGCCTCTGCCGCCTGCTCGCCAGCCATCTCCAATTCCGCAGCAATTGTATCCGTAGGCGCGGGATCAGCCTCCTCTGCTCTGCCGCCGTCAATCTCCATGTCCATCTCGACGGTTGCCGAAGAATCCGCCGCGACGTTGGCTCCAATCTGTAGGCCCTGCTCCTCGGTTTGCGGCAACTCCGGCGCCATCTCAGTCTCCACTGCATCGTGAGCCTCGGACATCTCGACGGTCTCAGCCGCCAAGGACTCCGCCTCCGCGGCCGCAGGCGTATCAGTCGCCTGGGCCGGCTTGGCCTCCAGGGCGTCGACGGCATCCTGGAGCGCGAGCACCTTCTTGGTCACCCTCCTCCGGTACTCCCTCACGCCGTGGACGGCGTCGAGCCGAAGCACCAGCCGCATGAGCTCCTCTCCAACGCCGATCCTCCTACGCGGATCGGCGCGCAGCGCCTCCGCTTCCGCCGCAATCCTCGCGGCGACCGCCTCCGCCTCCCGCTCCACCGCACGCACCTCCCGCATCATCCTTCGTGCCAGGAGGCCCCGCGCCGCCGCCTGCACCGTCACCGCCGCCTCCTCCGCCGATGGCGCCCGTTTCTTGGCAACCGCCGCGTTCGCCGGCGGCGTATGCAGTCCCGCGGTCCTCCGTTCGGGCTCCGGGTCGGGCCCTGTAACTTGGACCGGGAAGGAGACCGGCTTAGATCTAGGCCTGGGATGCAGAGCCTCCCTCGTCACCGGCTCGGGGCTCTCGACGTCCCGGAAGAAGGCGTCTTGGTTCCGCGCCGGGGCTCGAGCAGGGCTGGGCGGTGGTGGTAATAGGAGTAGGGGCTGGAATACCTGACCGCCGGCTCCGTGCTCTCGAAGTCCTGGAAAGCGGCCGGGTTGTGGTAGTAGGCTGGGTAGGTGTAGCTGGACGGCGAGGGGTAGTAGTAGTCGTAGGGATCGTAGCCGAAGAAGCGGCGAGACGCCATTGTAGATCGCAGTTGTGTTTGAGGTTGGTTGAGATCGTCTGGATTCTGGAATCGGTTGATTTTGGCTGTGTTGTGATGGGGATAGAGATACCGGAAGGATATATATATGCGGAAACGATAGAATGTTCGAGAAGAGTTCGGATGTTTCTGGAGCTCCGGATTGCTTGGTGAAAGGGTTTGCGGGCGGTCTCCTGATGGTCCTGGAAGATTCGGGAAGGAGGTTAGGACTATGCGGTGGTGGATGACGCATGGGCCAGATACAACCTTGGGCAGGTTCACCGTATGTATGTGCCTCAGTCGGAACATAATCAGCGCCGGGCTTTGGTGAGCACAAGAATGGGCCCAAATAAGGGCCCGTGAAAATCAGTAATTGGTTTGTTACATGTTTCATTCTCTCTCTTTTTTTTTTGTTAGAAAATTTCCAATCTACTGATCAGCTGTTAAGACAATATAAAGAATTCCCTAAATAAAAGACAGTACGAAGAACACAAGAAATAAGATCCGTAGACCACATAGCGATGTCTGTAAGCACTAAGGCGAGTCGAAAGCGCCGTTGTCATCGGCCCTCCTTTATTGGAGTCGGGCAAACTTTATTGTAGTAGACAGTCGAGAAGTCATCATGCCAAGTCCCCATAGGACCGCACCAGGACAGCAACTGTCACCTACGTAGACGAACGAACAAAAACTGGATCCAAACATATCCACCGAAAACAAACATCGACTGAATCTTGCGTGATCCACCAAAGATACACCTCCACGCGCCCTCCGGTGACGCTAGACGCACCACCGTGACGGGTGCTAGATGGGGAGAAACTTATGAGTAGGACGCAAGTCCTAACCAAACTATAAAAACACACCTAAAAACGGAGCCCTCCTGTCGGCAAGTATCGGGATCCACCGCGCATCCAAGGCCCTAAGGCCACGGAAAATGGGGAGATCAACGTCGCCGCTGACGGCAGGCGAAAAACCTATCGCCTAGACGGTTCGCAAGAGCTGAACAGAGGGTACGCGGACAAACAAGTTGTTTAGCAAAGTGATCCGACAAACAAGCCGCCTGATATAACATTGGTACCAAATGTGCCTAGAACGATATATGCAAATAAATTTCGCATGAAGCAGTTCACCTCGAGTGTCACGGAAAATTTCATGTGAGGCCTCACTTCCGTTATCACCTGGTACCCGCTAGGGTTTTTTCTCCCTCCGTTCGCGTCTCAGCGGCGAGTCGTGATAGAGTCTAATCTCTATCAAAATCCAGCCTCACCATGTCAACAATAACGAGATCAAGTTGCACCGGCAATCCTTGATTTGTGTGATCACCTCCTCCTCCCAAATACTGGAGACACTTCCTCCCAAATAACATAAATCGTTAGCTAGATGCATACAAATTCCAATTTTAATGATGGTCTCCAAAATATCATATTGTTCCTCTAAAAATTCATATTGTTTAATAGGGAGACTCTCAAACCATTTTAAAAGATCCATGTTCAAGATCTCATACCTTAACGACGACTCACTTATTATAGCATTTTTTATTGAAATTGAACCTAGTGCTCTGGGTCTCTCGAGTGACGTGGTTTAATAGCGGTTAGCAAGGGCGGTGTATGATGGCTTATGATGAGGATCGTCGTACACTATGCAAGAGATATAAGGATGTATTTTTTGAATAGGTTGGACCGCCTTGTTGAAATGTGGATTAATCATATGTTACGAGATCGTCGAAAGGGTTGAGCATGGTCCCACACAACGTAGGTCTGAGTCGAACGAGACTCCATGTGTCCGAAATTAGAGCTTCATGAACGAGACTTGAAGCTTTATCTCTATCCCCTTCTTGTGTTTGATGAGGAGCATGAGTTCTCCACCCCCTTGACAAATGATCAAGACTACGCTTCAAGGTGTTAGGTGTGAGGGGTACAATGGTAATAATCCATGAGGGATGTGGATGAGAGAGGAGATGGGCCATGGTTCATGGTGGACTATCCGAACTAGACCTCCACCTAATGGGTTTCTCCTTCATCTTTGACCTTGTCTTTTGTATCTTGTCTTTATCTTTAACTTGTTGACCATGCCATGACAATGGGTTTCTCTTAACTAATTTTGACTTGACCTTGCTTGACTTATGTCCACGTAGGTGCCTAGTAGGCGCGGAGGGGTCCCCCTTAGGTAGGTGATATCCATTCTTACAACAATATTGGTAGTCAGGGTCATTGTCATCATGGATCCTTGGTATTTTCACATTCATCATTTTCACACGCCCTTCCAACGTACTTTGTCCGTTCCAAAATATAAAGCACGTTGTTTTTGTGATGGTCTTTGAGCCTCGACTTTGACTAGTAAATTATATGGATTTAGGATGTATAAATGGTACAGTTGGATTTGTCTTATATTTTTTGCATTTCATATATTATTATACTAAATTTGTAGACATATTATAAGTACAAATCATGGTCAAAATTTTACATCGTTCACCAGCGAAATTTGAGGGCTCCTTATATTTTGAGACGGAGGGGGTATATCCAAAAGATGACTCTTACTCAAACTTATTCCTCCTCTTCAGTTTCGTCCATGGTTTTGCCATCTCTTACCATTTTGGTAGATCCACTTGGACTTGGCTACAATTTACTGGCAAACTGGCTACGATGGGAGTTTGAGTCTCGGTGATCTTAGCAACTTGGACTTGTTGTTCTTGGTCCTTGCTTGGAAGATTTGCATAAATTGGAGGCAAATAAACTAATTTTCATGGCCATTTGGCCAGGACATGAGTCATGAGTTTTCATGAACTCACTAAAATTATTAGTTTGCTCCATTTGAGCAATGATAAATTGCTTTAGAGAATCCTACGATCTAGACCGACTCTCGCTACCATTGAAGTCACTTGATTTAATTGCACATTTAGTATAAGGCTTCTCGTAATTTTGGTACATCTGTTGGGATTCTTCCCATCTCAATTAAATATTCATCGCTTGCCTAAGTCATCATATTAATAGAAATACTTTTATCATATAACTTAGCATTTGCATGATCCTAACAATCTTTGAGGTAAGTGCATCATTACCTTCCACATGGTCAACAGTTTTGTACTCCATGGAGGAAGATGGTGTTCGTTCTACTTGCCATTGGGCATGATTCCCAGACATACACTAAGAAATATGTCAATCTACCATGGATTTATTCAAGTTTCTCTACTAATGTTTAAGTAAAAGAGATGCATTGTGGGAGCCCGTGCAATTATCCGGGCTTGCTGGGTACTAGCTCTGTCAATGGCACAACATGTTTCTCCTCGTGTCCGCCGTGCGGCTGGGTCGAGCCTTAATGATATCAACAAGAAGGACATCTTGAGTCCAATGAAATAACTAATCACATTTTAGTTACACGCAAAGGTCTAAATAGACAGTTATATATGTGAACAAAATAGAAGACCATATTGACATTTGTTACGAATCGTCCGGGGTTATGGATGGGGTTTTTTCGGGAGAAATCCTTGTCGGTTCGTCCGACACCGACGCGATGCCGCCTTCGGGTGGCATCTTTCCTTCCTGAAGGGCGTCGTGGCTGCCTTCATCTGCTTCCCTTTGTACCGGGGGAAACCCTAGGATCAGTCCGCTGATCTGGGCAGCAGCATGGCTTTCCTTCTTGAAGGTGCTGCTTGGTACTTGTCGATTCGTTGCTCGTAGCGTGGTGGTACTTCGTCGGAGAGGGCGCAGCGGTTGCGGATCACTTTTGTTTAGTCAATCCGCCTATGTCGTTTTTTCTTTCTTCTTTTCTTTTTTTCTTGGGTGGGTGTTGGCTGTCGCCCCAGCCGTGTCTCTCGTTGGTTGTATCGGTTGGTTGCTATATTTATATAGCGGGGCTACGGCCTATTTCGTCATATTGACATTTGTGTTTCATGTGTCGAGTAACAAATTATTTGATGCAAACTGCAATCTATTGTACATGTGTGACGGAACTCGGATTTCCACGGATCTGACTCATATTCGTGAGGATGTGCTTGCGTTGCGCGAATACCTTATTAATATTTCGGCGCAAAAATCTGCTCATAAATTCACAACAATTAATCACATAATGAAGCAACAGTTTAATTCTCATTGCAAAGATAATAATAGCTATTAATATATCCACATCAAGAGATACTAAAAAAATTATGGTAGGAGTTCCTCAGAAAAAATAAAGCAGGAGTAGCAGGGGTATATAAGGGAGTGCAAAGCCAAGTTGACTCAACACAAACCAATCACTCGATCGAGATCGACACACACCTCACGCACGAGCGACGCGACAGGAGCCAAGCAATCTGTAACCGCCGCCATCGCCAGGGACAGCACCGTGGACGCAATGGCGGCGGCCTACGACGCGCTGATCGACGCCACGGCCGCCGCCGTCCGCGAGCCCGGCCGCGCCGCGGAGCTAGAGGACCTCAAGCGCTGCCTCGACGCCTTCAAAGAGTCCTGCGACCGCGCCGAGGACCTCGTCCAGGCGGCCGCCGCCGGCCTCGGCTCCTCGCCGTCCGCTGCCTCCGGCCTCGACGCGCTCTTCTGCACCGTGCACGCCATCCAGAAGGATCTCGTCCAGGCCGCCGCGGCCGACGTCGACGAACAGGAGGAGAAGGAGGTGGAGGAAGAGGAAGAGAAGCGTTCCGCGCCCACGCCGCCGGTGCCGGTGGCGGCAGAGGATGAGTAGCTCGTTCGATCCATCGATGTCGTCCCTTGTTGTTTCTGATGTTAATCCTCTTGGTTATTGTGCTAATTGGGTGAGTCATCTGGATCGTGATTAAACGATGAAAAGATAAGAAAACTGAATTAATTGTAGAATGTAGATTAAGTTATCGCGTTTTCTTTTCTCGGAGAAAACTCGCCATTGTTGCTATGATGGTTTTCGAATTCGCGGCGAAATTAGAGCAAAATTACAACAGAGAAAATGAAAGGCAGTCAGAGGGTAGAACTAACCTTGGGTTTGCACATTGCTCGTTCTCATGTTCAAAACCCATGATGATCCGTTTATTACTTGATGGTGTGTGGTATTCCTATGTATCTTGAATTTGGTCGCGCACCTGATATTATTATTATTAATAATAGTCTTGTTTGCATCGAATGTAGGGATCTTTAATTATTACTGAATAATAATAATAATAATAATAATAATAATAATAATAATAATAATAGTCTTTTTTCGGCAAAATAATAATAATAGTCTGGTTGCACGACATGTTTTTTTTACTGGTAATACGTGTCTCATTTATAAAATATAGATCAAGTTACAAGGCACGTAAACACCGACTTTACAGAACTGAAAAGATAAGATAAAGACCAATCTGATGGAATCGCCGCCGCCGCCTCGCTGACACCATCCATGAACCCTAAAGCCACCCATCTGAAAGACTGCCAAGCACATGATGACACAACACCGGTGTGGGAGTGGAGTTGAGGCATATTTATTTGCCCGGGCGCCGCTCCCACCACCCAACTACGCACCATGCCAAAACTATCCTAACCCTAACAACCATGCCAAAACGGAGGAAACGGGTCCCCTCCCTCCTGCGTCGAAGCAGCAAGCGAAGGGAGAGGGGCCAACTCCTTCGCCGGTGGAGATCGGAGGAAGAAGGAGTCGCATCTCTGGTGGCGACTAGGTTAGGGACGAAGCGATATGTCCTGGTTGCACAATGTTGCATAGCCTCAGCTCGAAAAGAGATAAATACTTACAAAACCATTTCGTTTTTTTGAATCATATATGAGTGTATTTCCAAAATCAAGGTCATACCGAACCGGGAGGCATATGTACATAGGGCATCAACGCGTGGCCTTTATAGCCAGGTCTACACCGAGCTTGGTATTTTGAAAAAATAATCTCAAAGTTGAATTCAAAGATTCAAATTTATCTTAAAAAGTTCCCGGATATAGTCAATGATGTGTACTGCAAGTATACAAAATCTCAATGTGAAATACTTTGTATTTGTATTCTCGACTACAAAAAATAACAGAAGTATGGATTTAAGTATAGTGAACAATGCAATTTTTCAAACCCCCAAAATGTTGGATTTTGTGATTTTGTGTAGCTCCAAATATAAAGTATTTCTTGTTGAGATTTTGCACACTTGTAGTACACATCATTGACTATATTTGAGATCTTTGGATTTGTTTGAAACTCTGAAATATCGTTTCCAATTTTTTTTAAAGTACTATATGTAGCCTGAACTAAATGAATTTCTGAACCAAATGGGTCTAGTAAAAATGCAGCAATGTGCCATAACTGTGTCATTTAAACTCCACTATGAAGGTACTGTTGACTTGAAAGTTTGCGTTCTTGTATAAATGCGTATCAACTGAGTTGAGGATTCAAAAATTTGTGGCATGTAAGATCCATGATGTCAGTGTTGTCAAAAAAAAAAAAAACTCCCACCATTCACTAATGTAAGGCACTTCACCTAGTAGTTTGTCAATATTGACTACATACATAATTAAATGAGTGAATATATGTGTAAAATAAGGGAAGCAGATTTGCAGCTCCCGACCACCCGTGAACCTGGTATTTTAAAATTTTGTTTTAAAAAATTCCTAAGATACATATGCATGTTTCTTACATGCGTGCCAATTTATGGTGCAAAAAACATCGTATTTCGAGCTTTATAAAAATAACAAAATTCTAGTCAGTAAAAAGTGTATAAAGTGTGTTGAATCTGTCAAAATTTCACTTTTTTGCCTAGCCCAAACTATAATGAATTTATTTACGAAATTTCTGGTACCTACGGGATATGTATGTGTGTTGGTGTGAATTTTTTCAGAATTTTTGGAAGCAAAAAAGTGCGATTTTCAAAAATTAAAAAAGGGAGCAGTGGTGCTCGGGAGCTGCTGCGGATTTCTGTAAAATAAGTCTAAATATACCTGAATCAAGAAAAGATAAAATGCCAAGTGAACAGTAAGTACTATAGTTTTTGAACGATTTCAGCGATTCAGTGGTGATAGCACAGTAATTCTAACAACTCAAAGCTTTCCAGTTAACATAATACTCCCTCCGTTTTTAAATATAAGGTCTTTTGTCCACGTTCACACGTGTCTACATGTATTTAGACATGTTTTAGTGTGCATATTCACTAATTTGGTTCCACACCTAGTCAACATGTGAGATCTATAACATCTTATACTAAAAAGCGGAATGATTAAAATATTTACTGTATTCTGCTATCATCTCACTTGCACAGGTATTCATGTGAAACATTTGCAATTTTATTAATAGTATTAATTTCATATGGCACTTGCCTACAGTAATAACTCTGTAATAGTTATGATACCGAGAAAACAATCAGCAGTTGTTTAGTAAGTCTGCATGACAAGAAAATTACAGAATTTACGGATCTGAGAAAACTCGCTCAATAAGACAGGCTCCCACTTTCCAGTTACTCCTACCAGGGTCTTGCACACTAAAATTATCGCAATGCCTACTAAAAACTGTACAGACATAACACGCATTAATCTGGTAGCTCAAAATCGGCAGATCCCCGGCTTCTCAGTACGGCAGAGCGAGAGCATCTCTTCGTACTTGGAAGGATAGACAAAGCCCCACAGCTGCAACGTACAGGAGAAACTGAGTTACACATCCATATCCCTAAATCAACATCCAAAAAATATGGCGAGCATTTATGCAGTTCACAACATTCATGGATATCATAAGATTAGGAAATGTTGATGTTCCGAGGACCTTGTCGTTTCAGCTGCAACCCTAGCTACACTTCTAATTTGCAGCTTAAGGTGATGCCTGAACTATGAACAATTAGTTTTCTTCGTTCTTATTAGCATTCGCTGTTATGTCATGTAGTATGTATGCATAATCTGAAGTGCGTAGACCAGGCTTTTACTTTGTGTTCAGCAACAGAGTGCAGTAAAACGTCATGCACATGGCCCTGACAAAATCTCCCTTGATTTCCAGTGGGCAATAGAGCTGTTTTCGTTGCATATGTTAGTTCTGTTAGGTGGTGCGCACTTGTGTGAGGTGAGACTCTTGGACCAAATAATGTGGGACATAGGGCATGAATAAGATCTTCAAAGAGGTTTATGAATTGCATGACTGGGGTAGCTTCCGCTATTCATATTTTAGAGCAGTATGGATGTAATTGCATTTGTCCACCAGATGAAAACTGGCGAAAACACTATCCATAAGTATTACTGAACATTTTGTTAGTTCCTTTTACAGGCATGTGCATGTGTGCATCATGTGTCGATCAGGAATACGAAAATTTGCATTTTTGGAATTTGCAAAAATGCCATGGGCAAACTGATGAGTTTTTTATGTGGGACAACAAGCTCATACTCACCAAACTACCACTTGGCATTAAGTTGTTGGTTCATGTTCAAGCCAAATATGGTTTAGATTTTTGTAGTCAAGTAGAGATACAAATTTCATTATAAATCTGTTGTTCCATGGAGTCAAAGAACTACTATTTGTCTATTTCTACTCAGTATGCTATGCTTCACTATTGTAACTTGTAAGTACCTCAACTTCTTTAACCGCAAAGTCCGGGGAATGCGATAAACACTGGTTGTTAAATGTCTCTGAATTTGCACTTGAACCACTCAAACTGAAGATAGTACAAAGAGAAAGGGTGAGGCATTAGATTGACTTAAACTAACAAACAGTGTTAAAAGCACTAAAGAGAAACTTAGAAATGTAGAGGGAGGGATTACAGGTCCGAGTCTAGATAAAGTGCAAAATGACTGCCACCTCCTAGTGCCAAATAGTCAGCAGAGCACACAGTGTAATACTTATTAGCACCTGCAACATGCAATTTGTTCAATAGTAGTTCAAGAGAATGAGCCAATACATACAAATAACAAGACGGACACTTAAGAGGTCTCACGAGGATAATTATTTTCTGTGTGTTAGCACAGGGTGGAAATTGATCTTAATGATAACATGTGTAGCAACTGAATACATCGGAAATTTAGTAATCTATGCTAACGTTAGAATGTATCATTATGAACAGGAACTCAAGGAGCAAAATAAATTATAAACTACATCGACTAGCACCTGAAGTGCAGAAAATGACAGGGGAATATATCGTTTCCCAGCTTATGATGTTCTTATTGAAAAAAAACAACGAAAAGAGAGAATATATCGCACCGGTTGGTCGATAGATAGCAGGACTGCTGTGTAAACTAGTGAAAACAAAGCTGTTATTTGTTCCCTGCAGTATTTAATTTCCATTAACATGAGTAGAAGGTGAGTAGATGACAATAAGAATAATTATCAGAATGTGTGGATTGAACCTGATACTTCTTTGAGCTGGTTGGCTGTAATGGAGCCTCAACTAAACCACCAAAAACTGCCCCGTTTTTGTCCCCAACTACCTGTTAGAGAACACATCGGTAAATAAATAACAGGAAATTAGCAATTAGCAGCTAATAGCAAAAAAAAAATATATAGAGACTTGTAAGGAAGTCATATTTGGGAACAACTTATAAAATGAGCACCACTACCTACGTAGATACTCTTTGGACCTACATAATATTAGTATAATTGGCACCCTCTTTCAAGTATTGTTGAAACTATAACAGACCGAAGACATCAAGCTACTTTTGATACTTACCAAGAGTGAGAAACCAGGGCATAGCTTACTCCTTCTATACAAAGTAGATAAAGATATTCCATGCCTCCATGTGCTGCAAAATCGTAAATATAAACATTAGATAGTAATCGATACGTGCAGTCATAACATGTAGGAACAGCAGAGTTCTAGACCTGTATAGCAAAACCCAGCTCCTTCCTTGCGCGAGAATAGGAAGAGAGGAATAAAGTACAGATCTCATAATTTCTGACAAAAGGACAGATGGCTCTGACATGACTGGCAAATTGTTCAATGAATTAACTTCCTCTGGTTCTTGGAGCTCCAATACAGGTGCAACCAGTTCAGGATGATTTACCACCTCTTTGGCAATTTTAGGCTCTGGATTTTGTTTGAAGCCGCTCATCCTAGCTGCTTTGTTAATGATTTTTCCAATGGAATGCTTCCCTCTGCTTATTAGGCCTGTCCTCCCCTTGTTTGCCTTCCCGACTGGTGTTAAAGTTGGGTATCCAATTTCATCGCTCTGCTCAGGAATTATCTCCATTGAAGTGTTAAAAGAGCTAGATGGCGACAAAAATGAGACCATGAATGCTCTAAAGGAAGATGTGTCAGGGCCATCAGGAATATCAGAATTTTGCTCAGAATCATTGTCATCCTCTGAATTTTCTTGCTCTTCGTCCGCCTCCTACATCAACCAAAGAGAATGAAATGGAAATTTTCTGGAACACGGGCTACTGACTGGAAGAATCGACATGATTTGGTACTATGAATTGCTTCAAGAACATTACATGTTGTTGCAGTTTGCCTCTTACAGCTAACAATCCGAACAATTCTTAAAGTTTCACTTGATGCAAAAGATCAAAGCAGGAAAGACATCACCACACACACTTGGGCGGAGCTATTAATTTCCTGAGATTTGAGGACCGTGGCAAGAGAACTGTAACTTCGTTACTTCAGTTACTATACTAGTCGTAACTTACGAGTGAGCTAACTTTATTAGTGAAGCTGCAAGTATCACACTCTACAGAAACTAAGTTATTCTGTAATTAACACTTAACAGTCTACACTGAATAGAACATGCATTCCTGGCAAAATCATCAGAATTTCCAGGACAAAATGTTGTCAAAATCATCATTCATCAGTAGTAAACAGTGGACACTATAGATCAACCCCCAGTGTATTCCTCAAACAAAGCTGGCCATTCGACCAATCAATAGAACACGAAGCCAAAGGTAATGGAGGGAGTTTCACACGCACCAAATTCAGTCTACACCTCGAGTGATTCACCAGCCGATGCCTCTCCTGCCCTAATCAGCAGGACCAACAACTGGCATCCCTAAACCCCGGAAAATCGAACACCAAACCCTAACAAGAGCACGCCTCTACCGCGAGCTGCCAGGTCGCCCCACTAGCGCGAGTTGAGGAACGAGAGCGACAACCCAACACGAAACGAAACTGGACCGAATTGACTGTGCTACAATAGGACCGGTAGAGTAGTAGTAGGGGAGGAGGGATCTGGGGTCTCACGGGGAGGTGGGAGGAGGGCTCGCGCTCGGAGACGGGGTTGAGGATGACGGTGGTGAGGTCGGACACGAAGTGCGCCGCCTTGCTGCCCAGGGACGGCAGGTACCCCATCCTCGCGCTATCCCTTCCTGGAGCGGGCGCGCGCGCACGCCGCCGCTGAATTCAGGAGGGGCGGCGCACCGCTTGCGGCTCGTTCGCCTCCGGTGCTCCCGCGGCTGGTCCGGCCGGGGATTTGTTTGTGCTCCGATCAGGCGGCGAATGGGGAGGGGGTCGCACCTCTTTTTTTTTTCTGTTAGGTGGTGGTGAGTCGAGGTTTTAGCGCATAACACCACTTGTTGGGGGTTTCTTTTGCACACAACCACAAGTCCATAACCCCAACTTCTTTTCAGAGAACACCAATGTTTGGGGTAATATGTTGCACAGAACAAAAATAGGGTTGTTTGCTTGGTTGACACCGATTTAATCCGCTGGGCCCACTTGCAGGAGGATTAGCACTTTCATCCCTTGTTCCCTAGCCTCGGCGGCGGCGTAGATCCGCATTGTTCCCCTTTGTAGATTTCTCTGCCTCAGTCGCCGGCCCTCCCGTGCATCCTGTTCTTCCGGCCGTAGTTGGCTCCTCCGACGCCCGGACTGAGCTGCGCGATCACACCCTCTTCCAAGCCACGAAGCCGAGCAAAGCTGCCCAGCCGCCGCGCCAGCCGGTCTCCTCCATCTCCATCCTCCGTGCAAAACGAACGAGCCTCCTCTGCCACCATGACTCTTGCTGCATAGGCGTGAATGGGAACAGTACATAGCCGATGATTTTGGCCAGGACAAGTCTTCAAGTAAGCCAACCTCCGATGGAATTGATCAACTATTATGTAGCTAACCTGCAATAGAAACGAGAACTCAAATCGCTTGGAAATTGATTAAGCTGACCGTGCGGGCTGGGACAGCGGCGTCCTGTCCACCGCCGGCACGCAAGGTGCGCGATGCAGCCGACTGTGCGCTCACCGTCCTCCTCGCCTCCCACGGCCGCACACGCCTCGTCAGCTAGTCCATGGTCTCTGGCCCTCATTCTTGTTGCCGGCGTTCCGCCGCTCGGCCGCCATCGCCGGGTCGCATGCTGGCCGCCGCGGCTGCTGCAATCGAGCACGGGGACAAGGTTCTGCTCTATCTCCGATTTGTTTTGTTCGGTACAGGCCACGTCAGTGGGTTTAGCCTGCTAATTATTTGTCAAACGAGCTTAACTACATGTTTTGTGTTCTGTGCAACGTATTACCCCAAACATTGGTGTTCTCTGCAAAAACAAGTTGATGTTGTGGTTCCCTGCAAAAGAAGCCCCAGCAAGTGGTGTTATGTGCTAAAATCTCTGGTGAGTCTGGGTTGGAGTTTTCTGTAGTGGAGGAGAAAAGTATACATGAATAGGAATAGGATAGCTTCTTCGTGTTGTCCGCGGCGGTTAGCGGGCACACAGAAATACCGTGCGCCGGCGATGCAGGCGGGGAGAGGTGTCAGGTAGCTGACGACGGTCGGTGTTTGGACAGGTTTGCCCTAATGGAGCAGATAATGATCGGAATGTGGATTAATTAGACCGGATAATCCTAATTGAAAAGATCATATAATCCGCATATGCCGGATAATACCAATATCATATTCATCACCCTATCCGGCCAATATCTAATTAATATTTGCATCCTCGCGTATAATTGCTTACTATATGTTTAAAAAGAGATGCATATGTGGATCGAGGGCGAAAATTGACTTAGGGCATCTCCAGCCGTTATGCTCCGGACCGAATTTCGGCGCTAAATTGGGACCTTGGGGTGTATCGACGCTATTTTGCGTCCTGGGAGCGGCGTTTTCCCAGCCGTGATGAAACCAAGGAACAAGCCCAACATTTTAAAAAACACAAATTTAGGTGAAACTGCAAATTTAGGCGAATTTTATACTTTATACATGCGAAGTTCGCATAGTTCTGTCCGATTACAATATAAAGACTTAAAAAAACTTAACTAAACTAAACACGGCGCTCTACATACCGAACTGGCTGTAGAACACCGTGTAGTCGCCGCGTCATCGTCGGAGTCGCTCGGCGGCGCGTCCGGGGCGTGGCTCGGGCCTGCGCCGTTGTCGTCGTCGTGCCACCTGCTCGGCCCGGGCACGTAGTCCTCGTCGCTATCGTTGAGAACGATGACGCCCTGGTAGCCGCCGCTCGCCGGTGGGGGAGAAGGACGACGGGCACAACGGCGAGTCGCCGCCACCTGGTCGAGGAGGCGATGCTGGCGCTCCACCTCCTCCTTCGTGTGCTCCTCCCGCGACCAGGCGAAGGCGAACTCGTCCTCCGTCGGCGGGATGTCGTTGAGGAAGGCGGCCAGGGCGAGCTTCTCGCCTGGGAATTCCTCCGGGTCGCCCGGCGCCTCCATCTTGATCGCCGCCCTGACGTACTCAGGCGGCGCCGTCCACTCCCTCACCGGGGTCTTTTTCTTCTTCGACGAAGAGTGCCCGGTGCCAGGCTCCGTCTTGGGCCTGACGAGGCGGAGATGGCCGCGGGGTGGTGACGGGGCGCGGCGCTCGTTGATGCGCATGCTGCCCCTTGGCAACGAAGGAATGCGGCGGCCCGAGTTGAGGACGATGCCGCCGCTAGGCCTTCTTGGCGGCGTGTCCTCCGACTCGGGCTTGACTCGAGCGAACGCCGGGGTGGGCGCAGAGCGCGGCTTCGAGGAGGAGCCAGGCGTCGAGGACGAGCGTGGGCCCGACAAAGAAGAAGCGGAGGCCGCGCCCATCCTCCTGGGCAGCCACAGCCAGCTAGGACGCGCCGATGCGCTGGGAGATGGGCGGAGGGCCCGGTGGCATCGTGAGCCGCGGCCTGTTGCCGGCGGCGATGTACTCCATCACGTACATGAGTGTACACCCTGGAGCACCCCACCACTGCCTCCGGTCGTTGGCGTTCTTCCGGTCGGAGACGGCGCCGTTGCGCCCTGTGTCGTCCAGCTCACGCTGATGGCGCTGGACGAAGAACTCCGTCCAGAAGGCGTGGTTCGTCGGATCCCAGCGCGGGTCCTCCGCCTGTTCTTCGGTGAGGCCTGCGAGTACCTCCTGGATCACGTCGACGTGTTCCGCTCCTTCCGGTGGCAGAGGCACGGGAACGCCGCCCGCGCTCAGCCGCCTCTCACCAGGGACGCGCATGTCGGGCGGCGTTGGGCACCCCGCCTCGTACAGCATCCTCGCCTCCTCCGGATGGAGGAAGCGGCGGCCGAAGCCGTTGGCCGCCGCGTTATCGCCCGGAAAGCGCTCCACCATTGCTAGGGTAGTTTGAAGGGGAGAGGACAAGGCGAGAGAGAATGCGAGAGAGAGGGCAGTGATCTGCCACGGCGGGCCGGTTTGGGGGTTTAATATAGCGCAGAGTGAGGCGATACGGTGGCACACCATTTCTCCGCCGCGTGGGAGGCGACTGGACGCATCGGCGACCGCTTGACACGCCATCACTCCGGCATGCTTTTGACCGGCGCGGAGCCGAGGGGATGAGGATGCCGCTTCGATTTCGTGTTTCGCCTAGGTCGCTGACAGCGCTGGCCCGCCCAGATTTCGCGCGCTTTCGCTTCGCGCCGGCGTCCCCAGTTGCCCCCAACAGGCTGGGTACGCCGGCGCTAAAAAAGGCCCAAACGGCGCTATTTGGACTTTTGGGAGGGCGACTCCGAGGATTTCGACGTTAACTAGATGAAACGGCAATATTTGGTCTCTTGGTGGCGCTGGGGACGGCTAGAGATGCCCTTATGTTCTCTCTGGAATCCAGAGACTGACTGCTCCAAGTCCAACGATTTGACTCATCTCCCGTGTTACCGTGTCTGGATTTGCACAGCACAACAACTGAAGATGACGCAGAACTACACGGTAAAGATTGATATTCCGTTTAGTTTCCCCGTGAAAATATATTAAGATGATGATAGTGAGATCACGGTACTGAACCCATGAGTGACCCATGGACTCGCAATGCGAGTCTTGTCTGGCCAAACAGTGCATTGTTGGACCTTTACACTAAGAGCCGTCTTGGGATGACTTGGCAAAATCACATGGCAATTTCGTGTTCCAACTTCCAAACCACCACTAACTTTTGCTAGTGTTGTTCCTGAATAGGAACGCTAACACCCGTCCACGAGGAAGCGCGTCCTTTCAAGCAAGTTGACAGTAAACCCTGATGAACTTAAATCTCAGACCAATCCATACAATTTGCAGGCTAGACGAACGGCAATTTCCTCTGAGCATTTTTTTTTTCGATAAATAGATCTTTATTACTTAAAAAGAGTTTTAAACATTACATCTGGCCTCTGCATAACTAGGATGCACACAGCCATTTTTTCCCCCTGAGCATAACTGTTACCATCTCTAAACATTACACACTGCTAGCTAGCACCGTGTTACCGGTAGCTAAGCTGGTAACTTGCTTTAGGAAGAGTAAGTAGTACGAAAGATTAACACATGTAATTAGTTCGATCACACATGGGCGCTCAAATTTCAAAGACCATAGTACATCAGGCCAGATTTACATATACTTTCCAGTAGAACTAGATCAGAGATTATCAGGCGACACGGTTTGCCTGGCGATCAGTCGTCTTCCGGTGGGTTGGTTTCTGCAGAAGAAGCTGCGCCACCGAGCGATCCGTAGGGCTGCCCTGTGTCTCCGTCCATACGCTGGATTTCTTGAGCCTGACAACAGAACCAGTAGAAATGTCATAGCTTGGATCGAGTGACCAACCGGAGGGCCATGTTTCGAATAATAACAGAGGATAAGAAGTTGACATATTCACTTGCCTGTTTGCAGCACCTGATGACCCCACAGTCTGCTCGACACATTGCCTCTGTTCAACATTGTTGGCCAGTCGATACAGGGCATCTCTTATGCACGTCTTGGTTCCCACATCCAACTGCAAAAAGGAAGATCAGACAATTAGTACATGTATATGATGGACAATGCGAAGCAGTATGTGCACTTAATATTATCACATAAACAAGGATATCTGGATATGCCAGACGGTATGCAAGTTAGTAGTGTGAGCCTCACTAACCTGGTTCATGCCTTCCTGAAGCTTTTGGAACCCAATTCGCTTAACCGGCGCAGCTTCCGGAATCAACAACGAGCGAGGGTTCTCACGTAAACCTCCTCCTGAAGCCCTCCCCTTTGGACCAAACTCCAAGCCTGAACTGTTCAGAGCACCTTCCCCTGCAAAACCTCCAGGAAGAAGCTGATGACGCATCTGCGTCGAGGAGGCGCCACTCATCGGCGCTTCAGGCTGCTCGTACATTGTCAGCGGAGGAAAGTACATCTCCAGTGGGTTCTCGGCCATCTCGTCGAGGATCATATCCGGTGTCGCCGCCGCGTGTGCCTTCTTCTTCCCAGAGCGACGAGGAACGTAAGACGAGACGACATCATCTGGCCCGGAGTGAGTAGACGAAGACGGAATGATCTCGTCGTTGCAGAGGATGCCGGGTGGCGATACTGGGACTAGCATGTCATCGAATGGACAGAGGAGGTGCCGTGGAAAATGCCCGATCTCCTCCAATGAAGAACAGTTAGCTGATGGGGTCTCCCTTCCTCTATTCCTGGATGGCTGCTGCATGCTGATCAGATTTGCCATCTTGGTCTGCAGAAGGTGAGCAGAAAAGTTAGCATGGATATCAATATGTCATAGATGGATCCAAAGGTTCTTGTGAGACATTTACGGCCCGGAGATACGTTGCATATTGAAGGATGCAAGGATCTCGACTCCTGAGGTGACAAATATCTACCGTCGGGTGGAACTCCTCTGCATCATCGGACCTTCAAAAATTGGGCGAAAGTAATTAGGGGGGGTAAGAGTTTGAAAGTACCTGATCAGTAGTGTCAGGAACTGAAACTGTTGATTCTAATATAGGATCAGCAGCAGGGCTGTTGCTCGCAGGAGACGACGAATTTGTGTCATTATTATCAAAGTGGCTGCTCGGCACAAGCTGAACCTCGGGCGAGCAAATCGAGGGCCACATTGGGTCATCGAAGTAATTCTCAAACGCAGAACCGAATCTTCTTCAGAAGATGGAAAAAAGAACTTCAGAGCTAGAAAGCATTACTGCTGCTTTCAGACAGTTATAACCACATACACGCTCAAGGCAGCAAGGAATTTACCTTAGGTCTGCCTCGAAATCCTCGAAGCCGCCGAGCTCAGGCCAGTCCAAGAGGAACATGTCGCTTCCTCTGTTCCTCTGTGAATCTTGTGTGCCGCCTTCTTGTGAAGAAATCATGTCTGAAACGTTGCCGATTCCAGCGTACGCGTCAGAGAACAAGCCTGCTTCTGCACCTGCACGTACTACTTATCATGAAATTTTTACCAAAACAATACCAGTCATCGCAACAAAATTTGCAAAGTGGATCGATAGCATACTCATTGGTGGGACGGTAACGTCGTTCTTCCGAGTTTCGGCGGTTCTACTGCCGCTGTAGACTGCAGTGTTGTTTCTGATGCCACCTCCTTGCAGTACGGGTCCTGAATTCGCGGGAAGCTCGGCCGGGTAGATCCTCGATTTGCCGCGGCCCTGGAGCAGCATGGTGTGCTGATAGTTGCTTGGAGCGAAGTCGCTCATAACAAAGTGGCAGTGGGTGACCTGAAAAAAATGAAACGATCGGTCTTAGACAGAGTTGATCGATTCATGGGAACCAACAAACGAACGAGAGAACTCTTTCTTTGGCAGGTTCAGACAGTCACACTGTGATGGAGATCACAAATTCAGTACCACGCAAATTGCTCAGCAAGCGGATGAAACGAAGAAAATATATACTACCTCGTCGCGAGGCTGGAGATGGAAGCCTTCCCTCCTGCTTCCCACCACCGGCGCAGGCATCGATCCGACGAACGACGGAGGGGATAAATGGGGTGGATCGTCGTCGGCACGCCGCAAACGGAAGAAGCGAATCGATGGATCGAGCAGCCCGGATAGATGAAGGTGGGAGATCAAGGCGCCTAGCGGAAGCAACAGAAAGCAAAGCGAGTGGGATACTGTTCACGGCTATTCGGCAGCCCTAGCTTTTATATCGTGCAGCAGCTGGCCTTGCCGCGCCGAACGCCCTGTCGAGCTAGCCTCGCAAGAGCATAGCTCGATTTTTGCCAGGACGCTCGTGGAAGCTAGCCGTAGTTGCGTCCTTGGATGCTTAGCTGTTCTGCGAAAAGAGTTAGGCGTCCGTGGTGTCAGCCAGAGAACCACGTATGTCCGGCCGGTGAGGCTTGGCGCTCGTGGGATCGTCTACGTCCGCGCGCGAACGTGGTCTAGCTATGTGCATGCCCCTTATCCGAAAGAGAGAAGAAAAATGTCAGATGTGTTTTAATTGAAGTGCCAGGACGTGCGTACGCCATTGATCGACAGGCAAGCAACAAGAGCCGCTCGATGGGCCATGCCGGAAACGGAAAGGGGGCAGCTTCTCTTTTCCGGCATGGCAAGGCCGGCGACAGCGACGACGCGCCCGCTCGATCGGCGCTATGGTACGTCGTAGCTAGCTAGCTAGCACCGGCTCCATCGATGCTTCTTCGCCTTGCACTACCGCGGCATAGCACCTACAGCTGCCCGGCCTAACCAAGCAAGCAGGGAAGCATCGTCCACCGGCCGCGTCTTTCACGCCAACGGCAACAGTCGGTCCGGCGATCGCCTCGACGCGCGGGCGCCCTCGTCGACGAATTGGTGATCGATGCGTCAGCTCAAGCTAGGGAGCGGTGGCGTCGTACGTCGCGCGCGTGTCCTAGCCAGCTCTTGCCCTGATCTGCTCCGAGAGGTTAAGTTCGGCCGTGCCTTTTCGCGCTCCGGTGACAATGGCGTGGACGATGGAGGGGGACGACTCGATCGGGCGGGCGAGGCAGCGCGCGGCAGCGCGAAATCGACGTCTGTCCCCTGCTCGATCGTGTAATCTGCATGACAATAGCGTGGAGGTGACATCTCGCGTGTGAATATGTATATGGAGCTTTTCTATGGAGTCTCGTCACAAGGACTAGACGCGTGATTGGGCTTGGTGTGACATAGTTGCGTTGCTTTGTGCACCTTGTCCTGAACAGTGGAGCAGATGGAATCAGTTCAACACCGGGGCAGTCACCTTTCATCAAGGTTCATGAGCCGCGGCTTTGGGGAATCGCTAGTGCAGACGCCTGTTCAATTCCAGACTCGAGAAGAAGAGCTTGGTACGTACAATCAGTGAGCTGCTGCATGATCATTTGAAGAGAGCGTGTCAAAGGACGAAGCAAACAAGCAGATAGGGACATGACACAGAACGTTCGTTTGATGTGGGCGATTCACAGTTTCTGAAATTACAGCTATATGCGCAGAATTCAGTGGAGCGCGGAGCTAACCAACAGTATTCTTTTTTTTTAAAGCAAAAGACTTGTCACTCTCATTACTTAAGAATAAGAGAGTTGCCGGTTAATTAGCGGAAACCGACCAAAAACCGAAAACAAACACCCGCGCCGATTGTCATGGAACACGATCGTCGCGAGTGCACACACAACCACCACCCTAGCTACGCACACAAACTGCACACACACCACCGAAAACAAGGGTAACCACCAAGTTGTCCATCAGCGTCGTCATCATCACTCTTCAGCGACTCCGATTTCGCTGACTCCGACCACCTAGGGAAACCTCGCCAAAGTGACGTCGTGAAGCTTACGCCGACCTGTGCCAAACATATGGCTCTTCGCGCCGAAGACTGGCAGCTTCGATTCTCATGAGGAGTTCCAGAGAGGGGATGGGGAGGACCCGCGCCGACGAAGATCTTTGCGACCGGACCGCCCCACACAGGTCATCCAACATGAGAGGTCTACCAGGAAGACGAGTCGGACACGCCGGAACAAGAGCCGACTTACAAGGTCATGTCGTGACCAAACCATGATCATCACCTTCATCGTTGCCGCGTAAGCCGTCAGGCGGAACCCACCAGCAGATCATCTGCATAGAACCACCATCACTAGCCACTGGTCACGCCAACCGGATGCAGCTCCAAGACGGTGCCCCCAAGAGGGAAGCACGACATAATGCTGCCACCGTCCAATCTAGAAAATCCAGATCTAGGGTTTCGCTCGGAACCTTGGATTAGGAGACGAGAGAGTCACAGCAACAATGGCTGCATCAAGGTAACGACAGCCACAAGCACCGCCGTCATCAGCGCGACCTTAATAATAAATGTGCTCTTTAACTAAAAAAGAAATCAATGTGCTGGAAAAGATTTGGGATGGTGCTTCAGTTGCCGCTTTCGTCGCAAGTGCACTCGTTGTTCCATGTCTCCCAACTCCGGCGAGCACTACCTCATGCAGGTTAAGTATCCTCTTGTTACAGATGATATTGTACCGGTGGAGATCATGGACATGCGATGGATGCGCAAGGCAGGGCCGGTCCTGAGATTTTCAGGGCCCGGGGCGAAACTTAAATTTAGGGCCCCTAGTATAGATAAGCAAACAATTTTTTACGTGGAAACCCTTACGGGGAAAAACCACGACGCGCGAAGGCGTAATTTCACTATGATGGAGGAGTGTTACAATTACAACATACACTAAAACTTTCTCCTTACGTTCCTACATGCAAAGTCGTCGATAATGGAATCAATATCAATCTCGTCCAATAACTTCTTCTCGATGCACATAGTTGCCAAACCATTTAACCTCTCTTGTGACATTACAGATCTCAAATAGTTCTTCAACAATTTCAACTTTGAAAAGCTTCTTTCGGCTGATGCAATAGTCACAGGCATAATAAAGAAGATCCGATAAGCAATAGAAATATTAGGATAACAATCTGCTTCTCTCACAAACTGAAAAATCTCCATATCAGACATTGTTCTATCCGGTAAAGTCAACTTCATAACACTTAACTCGGAAATGAGATATGTTAACTCGACATCACATTTCTTAGCTCCAGTGAAAGTATTTGCGAAGTTAGTGCACCTTTCTTTCAATCGAGAAACATCCAACGACTTCAAATTTGTTGAACTCATTAAAAACCCAAATATATTTTTGAATACCTGGAGTTCGTCAAATCTGGTCGTCAATGATGTGATTGCCATATCAACCATAACCAAAAAGTAGTTAACTTTAAAGTCCTCCTCGGCTTGCAATCTTGCTTTCTCACATTCAGTTTCATCAAATTGTTTTTTCCTAGAGGCACGGCGTTTTACTGGGAATGCTTGGGGTACACCCAATTCAGATGCAATTTCCTTGGCACTATTTAAACCAGAAGCAAACCCCTCATTTCTATAGGTGTGAAAGTATGTGCGTATACCTTCTATTTGCTGTATTGTAGACTCGATGCATATGGATGGTGATTGCAACTTCTTGCTCACTGTGTTTACTGCAAATAAAATATCATGCCAAATAACCATACCAAATATAAATTCAAAGCTACCAAGCACTTCATATAAATTTCTTGCATCGCTCCTATCCTTGGGCTCTGTATCACCATCTTCACTTAACTCAAGAAGAGCGGACCTTAACTGAGGAGCTTGATATCTAATTGCTTTAACACTTTTAATCCAACTCTCCCAACGAGTATTGGACAAAGACTTCACAGTTAAACCTTCCACGTGGTCAAGCAAAACTGTCCATCTCTTTGTAGATCCAGAAAATAAAACATAAATCCGTTGCACAATTCCGAAAAAAGAAACAGCCTTACCACAAGATTTAGCCATATCACAAAGAGTGAGATTAAGACTGTGACAAGCACATGGCATATACAAAGCCCTTTGATTTATTTTAAGCAACCTGCTTTTTACTCCCTTGTGCTTTCCTTTCATATTAGAGCCATTATCATAACCTTGACCTCTAATGTCATCAACAAGAAGACCATATGATTTGATGGATTCAACCAACACATTGAAAAGCCCTTCACCGGATGTGTCATTCACCACTAGGAAGCCAAGAAAGTATTCCTCAATTTTTATTTGGGCACCAGACATATCAACACATCGAACCAACATACTCATTTGCTCTTGGTGACTCACATCAGGGGTACAATCAAGAATAACTGAGAAATATTTGGCCTCTTTAACTACCTTCAAAATAGTGTCTGTAATGCTAGAAGCCATAAGAGAAATCAACTCATTCTGAATTTTATGACTTAGATAATGATATTGAATCTCTTTGTTTTGAAACTGTCTAATGTGGTCTTGCATTACCAAGTCAAATTCTGCAACCATCTCAACACAAGCTAAGAAATTACCATTAAAATCATTGTAAAGCTGCTCATTCGATCCTCTAAAAGACAAACTGTGTTTACCAAGAAATTTCACAATAGCAACTATTCTTTGCAAAACTTTCCTCAAGCGCTCCTTCTCTTTTGTGATCTGATGCTGGAACTCCTTATCAATTGTTTCATGTTTGTCGAGTCTATTTTTCAGTTCGTTCCAAGAGATCATGCTGGCAATATGCTCCACACTACCTTCATGTTCTCTTAACCTATCAGTAACATGCTTCCAATCGCTATACCCATTATGCGCCAAAATACTCTTGCAATTGAGAGGATTGAACAATTTACAGGAAAAACAAAACACTTTGTCAACCTGCTTTGAATAAACTAACCATTTTCGATCACGTACCTCTCCATTGCTCATTTTTCTAGAGTAATGATCAGACGAAAAATGTCTTCTCTTCTCAGTCAAAGGAAAATTAATATTATCTTCTCTAATAGGCCCCTTCTCAACTAATGTGTCCCTTGCTTTGTGATCAAGACTAGCCCAATTTGTCGGGTCATAAATATCCACATGAACTGGTTCCTTATCAACACTAGTAGATTCTGTAGGAGATGAATTAAATACGTGTTCATGATCACTCACATTGTTATCTTTCGTGTTGATCTCAACATTGTCTTCAGTATGGGTCTCATCTTCCAAATTTACATTACTTTGTTCCCCCACATAAACAACTAGCGCCAACTCGTCTGGATTTTTTGGAGTGTTCGTGTTACTCTTCAAAAATTTGTGAATAGATCCTCTCTGTGAATCCATAATTTTTTGTCCATCTTTTCTCCTTTTCCGTTTTGCAGCGCCAGATAGCTGCTTCATAATAACGCTGAAAATAAAAATAATTAACGGTCAAGATTAGGCATGAACCACTTATACAAGTAGAAAAGTAGAGAAGATCAAGATCTAACTTAATCAATCAACCTGATTCGGGCGGGCGGCGGCGCGGCGCTTGGGGATTGGGCGATCAGAAATAGGTGAACAATGAGTCGATCGGGCCTGTGTGTTCTTTGTTCTTCTGATCGGACGAGGGTCAAGCGTTAAAAATCTAATCGAATCGATCGAGCGATGGGTCCGTCCGTGTCGGACACCGACTCGATCACCAATTCCATCGCAGGCCTGTCAATTCCCGGCAACGAGCGCTGAGCGCACAGGGGAGATAAAAAGGCCTAGCTGGCCCAATACGCTAGCAGCCTAAAAGGGCAGCCACGGACAGCAAACAGGCCATTTGCCTTTTATTTTTTTGCAAACAGGCCATTTGCCTTTTATTTTTTTACATGCTACTATGCCTTGTATACGTATACATATACCTGGGGGCCCCCAAATTGGTGGGCCCGGGGCGGCCGCCCCTCCAGACCCCCCGGGAACCGGCCCTGGCGCAAGGCCAATATGCCAGGGATGCATAAGAGTAGATCCTGTACAAAGACATTCCATAAAACTCGTATAAGGTAATCATTCCGTTTTTAAATATAAAAAGTTTTTGCATTTGTCCACATTCAAAATGTATACAAACGTATCTAGATACGTTTTAGTTTGTGGGTTCACTCATTTTTTATTCATCTATACAATATATGGAACATCTAAAACATTTTATATTTAAAAACTGAGGGAGTACTCCTCAAGCCCAGTTTGAGACATGAACAGAGCGATCGGTACTGAAGAATTCACAAACTTGTTCGTGCTAAAAACAGACATGATCACACATAGTAGTTCATCATTCATCATCTAGATTCAACATTTTTTCATTGCAAACAGAGTAATTTACATATTTTAAACTATAAATTAAAAGGCTAGACGCTAAGCTAACCCTAATCAAAGGCGAACATCGGATTTTTCACTCGACATGTATCATCGGCGGCACCCACGTGCTAACTACTGCGCGTGAGTGGCATCTCGGGCCTCTCGCCATCCTGCCCGAGCCCACACTCGAGTTGATCGCAGCGGAAGCCGTCGTATCCGAGGAGTAGGCTAGACCAGTGGGTGGGAAGACGCTAGAGAACCTTTTTTTATTCTTGTAATTGTAATAATCTTGTAAAGATGAATAAAAGAGCTGCTTGTGATTCACTATGCTGGTTTATGCCTGCTTTTCTAGCCTTGCGCGTGTATAGACTTTCGGGTCTATAGGCGCGCGGCGGCTGTCATTCTACCGGGCCGGGTCTCGGGGCGTGACAGTGTTCCACGCCTCCAGCACCGCGTCATGGACTTGGCGGCGCTTCGCCCGCCGTTTCTCGGAGCAGGTGGATTTGGCGGCCACGGGCTCCCAGAGAACCTCCTCGTTGTTGATTCCTGCGAGGTCCTCCGCGTTGTCGTCGGAAATGCTCAAGCCGTTGAAGGGGGGGCGGTAGTGCGTGCCGGTGGGGTATGCGCAGGGGTATTGTTAACTTGGCACATCGAGCGGCGGATGGAGGGGGCGAATGGCGCGACGACGGTTGAAATGTGCGGCGGAGAGGGAAGGGGAAAAGTGAGGGACTCACCCCGTAAATCCCCAAACCCTACATATACTGGGGTCGATTTACAAGCCACAGTAAACTTTACGGGTCCGTCCGGCATGTGAGAGCTCTCTTCGGGCCACAAAACCTGTCTAAACAACATATCGGCCGGATTTTCTAGGGCTTTGTCGATTTGCGGGATCTCCTTGAGATGCTCCAAGCATGTATCTTGAAAACGTCCGACCTGTAAAAATAAGTATCATTTTTACGTTTTCAGCCGACAAAAGGCCCTTGCTACCGTAAAACAAACTTACTCGGATTTTTTTTAAGTGGTGCGAAAAATGAGCCGTAAAATTCCTGATATGCCCAAGGTTACCGTCCAAATTTTCAGTGCCCGGATCCAGTCGCGCTTGTTAGCGTGTTGGACATTTCTGCTCCTTCCTTCCCGCTCTAGCGCCGCCGTCGTCGTCTCCCCGGTCTTGCGCCTTCTAGACCCGCCATGCTGCCCTGTTGCCGCCATGGAGCACCCGCCGCAGCGGCATACTTACGGGAGATACAGAGATGGTAAAAGAGGATAGGAAAGGGGGAGGGGATAGGATAGTTATTTAGACAAAGAACTCGTAAATTTCTTAAGTTAAGAAAGAAAAAAGAATAAAAACACGGATACAAAACATTAAAAAAAAGAATAAATAAGACGAGATTCGCCCTCCTCCGTCGAAGTCCAAGTTGCGCGGTCCCAATCGCAGCCTCCTCTTCTCCTCGGGCTTCCGCGCCCGATATCGTCGCCCCACCCAATCCTTCCGCCGCGGCGACAATAGAGAAGCGGCATGGCAATCAGCTCGTCCAAGGAGTCGGTCCCCTTGCGCTGTTCACTCCGTCTCAAATGTCACCGATTTACAAACGATGAAACAAGATCGAGTATATACGAACTGCACGACTTAACATCCACATCAAAAGACAACGATTCATCAAGTCGAACGCTACTACTTTAAATGACGTAAGAGCGCTGACGTACTTGTTCCAGTTCTCCCGTAAAAGCGGTGACATAGGTGGTGCTGAAAGTATCCATGCCTAACTGAAACGTGTCGGAAATGCTCGGGTCCAGCAGGAGCATTTCATCGGAAATACATACACGGTCACGCGCTGCCGGGGTAGTGGTGTGGTAGCGTGCACGTATCAGACAGACATGGCGTACGTGCGCGTTTTTTTTTTATAGAAATTTTGGGCGAAGGAGATCGTTGACGGACAGCCCAGCCCGATTCTCTGTACTTGCAGCCTAGATCTGGTCCAATTATTAGGTGGGCTGGACCGGTCTTCCCGTGCTGGGCTCAGGGGCCGAATTATACACAAGTCAACCGTGGAAAGCCATCGGCGACAACCGTTGGGATCCTATATTTTTTTAGAAAAGTAAATGAAATGAACGTGCCTATAGCTTAGCTTTAAAGAAAAGCCACTCTGCCTAAAACAAAGAAGAGAAAAACCTCTACAGGTCAAAAACAAAGAAAACCCACTAGACTAGACGACATCTCATGGGTGCCATATTGGATTTTCGCAAATTATACAGAAGTCAACAGTGGAATGCCTGTGGCAAGATGGTTAGGAGGGTGGTTCTACCCCTAACCCACCAGAGTTCAAACCCAGGTTTGAGAGCATCTCTAGTCGGGGTGCCCAAACGGCCGCCCAAAGACGTTTGGGGCGTGCCGGACACAAAATCGCGTCCACTCGCGGCGCCCAAACGTGAATTCGGTCCGGCGCGGCCTAGTTTTGTGTCCGGCACGCCCAGCCCACGCCCTCAACTTGGGGAGGCTTGGGGCGGCCCCGGACGGAAGGAAACGCGACGCCACATCGGCTCCCGACGCGCGGGCCACGCCTGGCAGTGAGACAAGAGGCTACATTAATGTCGGGCGGCGTCTCGGTTTCCCAGCCGGGCACAACGACGCGTTGCTTCGCTCTGCGGCGAGGAAGCGTCTGCGCCACGGCGGCGTCAATGCAGGCGAGCCGTTAGTGGTGTGGCAGGCGAGCCGTTGGACGGCCGGAGTTAAGGCGACCTCATCCGTTCGCTCCCCGGTCGCTATATAGAGCGGGTTCCTCGCCGTCTCCACCATCTCACACAGCCATCTCCATCCCACACCTAGCCATGGCCTCTCCCCGGCGCGCCACGGAGGAAGAGAGACGAGCGCAGACGGAGGCCCGTCGTCGCCGCCGTGACAGCCAGGCTTGGCAGAGCGCCATGGCTCGCCGCGGCTGGCCATCGCAGGAGGCAGGCTCGTCGGCCGTCAACGCTCTGCCACCTCCTCCACCGCCTCCTCCACCACCGGCGAACCAACTCACGGAAGCCGAGACGCGCGAGCTCGTCCGCACTAACACGCCGGTGCCGGCGAACTGCGTCCTCCCTGAGGGATGGGCCACGAACCCAGTGCACGTCCCCGTTGCACCCATGCTGGTCGGCCAGGCGCGGCTCGACTACGTCGCCTCGTGCATGGGGACGATGGCGCCGGAGCTGCACGACGACCCCAGGTTCGAGCCGAACTCGGGGTACTGGGACAAGCAGGTCGAGCTCGAGCACGCCTACCGCCTCCACTACTTCTTCGCACCCAAGCCGCCTGCGGACTGGCTCGAAGACTCCGACGACGACGACGGCCTCACCAACACCACCGACGAGGACTTCGCAGCGGGCATGGAACGGGAGAGGGTTCGCTACGAGGCGGCAGAGCAGGATCGTCGCGCAAGATCGGAACGAGCCCGCGTGCAACCTCCTCCGCCGCAACCTCAACAAGAGGCGGAGGAGGTTGACGGTGATGATGACGGCTTCGAGGACTGGCCGCCGACGCCGGAGTGGGATCCCGGCCACATGCAGCTCGCCATCGAGGCCGACATTGCCTCTGCCGCCGGCACCGCCTCCGCCGCCACCACCTTCAGCTCTGCCGCCACCACCTCCACCGCCGGCTACCTCTACTGCCTCTGCTCGAGCTGCCGCCGGGGTCCTGTGCTCGCCGCCGCAAGGGCCGGCGCCTGCCCCAACTGCCGGTGCCCGGCGTGCCACCCTACTTACTAGATCTAGTCTAGGTCTAGATTTAAATTTGAATGAATTATGTTAGTTTGAATGAAATTTCAATGAAATATGTGCATTTTCGTATAAATATTTCATATTTGAATAAGATTTGGGCATCGCGAGTGGGGAGCGAGGGCGCCCAAATGGGCAAGGTAGTCCGGACAGCGCCCAAAGGGCCTGTCCGGACGGCCTTTGGGCGCCCATTTTGGCGCCGCGAGTGGAGATGCTCTGACACTGGTGTTTCTCATTTAGGCGGAATATTCTTCAGTGGGAGGCGACGTTCCCGTCGACAGCGAGGCGCCCGTAGTGACTTCGTCAATCTCACTACCATATCCGCCGGCTCAGTCTCTCGGAGGTGTTCATAGGGGTAGGGTGTGCGTGCGTGCGTTCATAGGGGTGAATGTATGCTCGTGTATGTGAGCGTCTGCGTTGTACTGTGTTTCCAAAAAAACAGTGGAATGCCTTTCCAAAAAGGAAAAAAATTGTGGATGTGTTGGCGTCAGCCGTTGGGACCCTATTATTTTTGAGAAAATAAAATGATTAAATGAACGTGCCGTCCGCGATATCTTAGCTCTAAAGAAGAGCCACTCTACCTAAAAATAAAGAAAAATGACTAGTAGATGGCATCTCATGGACATGGAGTCATAATCTTTGTAGGCAAAAGATGGCGCCATAGTGGCCAGCACATCCTGCAATAATCGAGCAAAGCTGTTGTTGACATTGAACATAATTATCACGACCCAGCAAAAAAAACTTAGTCATCACGACGCCGCTGCTGTTTTTGTCGAGAGAAGACAAGGATGTGGAGTAGTTGGTGCCGTCGTGGCACGGACACGTACCGAAAGGATAGGAGCAGGTAGTCGACCCGCGCAGCAGGGCCCCACCACTGCCAACAACCTCTCCACTGCCGTTGGGCCCTCCGGCGTGGGCGTCCCTTCCGCGCTGTCCATGTGGCGCTGCCCGGACGCACCGGCACCGGCCGGCACGACGACGCGCGCGGCACCTTCCCCGCTCGAACCAGCATAAAAGCCCGCGCCTTCCGCGACTCACGGCGCCAGCTCCCCGCGCGCACCAGCACATCTCCGCTCCACAAACCGCGACAGAGACAGACAGACAGAGACCGCAAGAACCAATGGCGACCCTCTCCGTCCCGGTCGGCGTCCCGCCCGTCGCGGAGGACTGCGAGCAGCTCCGCAAGGCCTTCACGGGGTGGGGCACCAACGAGAAGCTCATCATCTCCATCCTCGCCCACCGCGACGCCGCGCAGCGCCGCGCCATCCGCGCCGCCTACGCCGAGACCTACGGCGAGGAGCTGCTCCGCGCCCTCAACGACGAGATCCACGGCAAGTTCGAGGTACCACCCAAAACCGATCGATCCGCCGACCGCCGTGTAAATATGCGACCCGATCTTCGTCTGTCTGTTGCCTGATCCGACTGTTTGTCTCCCGAGCAGAGGGCGGTGATCCAGTGGACGCTGGACCCGGCGGAGCGGGACGCGGTGCTGGCCAACGAGGAGGCCAAGAAGTGGCACGCGGGGGGACGCGCGCTGGTGGAGATCGCATGCGCCCGCACGCCAGCGCAGCTCTTCGCCGCCAAGCAGGCCTACCACGACCGCTTCAAGAGGTCGCTCGAGGAGGACGTCGCCGCGCACGTCACCGGAGAATTCCGCAAGGTACGGATTACTACGTCACAAACCGATCTTGGTCCTGTGACTTGATCGTGCCGCACCGTGATCTCAGTGGATTAATATCTGAATCTTTAACTCTTAATGTCCTGTAACTTGATCATGATGTAAAGTGCTCAGTTGCTTTGCAACATTCCACCCTCTTGCTGTCATGATTAGTATAGTGTGCCGTGGAGATGATTGGTCAAGCAGCTAATCATTCTGTTCATTCTTTCCGCTGAGGAATCACTCTATTCATGTAGCTGAATGATCTAATGCAGTTTTTCTATTTTACTTTCCCTGGACACCGATAAGATAGTTCTAGATGCGCGGATGGTATATGTTTGATGATTCCATCTGAGATGTTTATACTGTTGCAACTCGTCAAACAATATCTGGATTATCTAAGTTTGCTGGCTGCCTCTCCCCATCTTACGTTGATTGGACCATATTATGGCTATAAACACAATTATTACCCGGATACGTGTTTTATTTGTTAGATATGCTACTGATCCTGTTATAAAAAGTGGTTAAAGTCTGAAATTACTCAACTCTTCATAGTGCTGCTAAAGAACACCTACACTCCCCAATTTCAAAAATGGTATGTCTTCATCTCAGCTTTTGGTGCCTCTTGTAAGTGCATTTTGTTAGGTTGACTGGACCATCTTATGGTTATAAACACAATTACTACCAGGATATGTGTTTTAATTGTTAGATATGCTACTGATCCTGACATAAAAAGTTGTTAACATCTGAAATTACTTAACTGTTCATACTCGTGCTGCTAAAGAATATCTACAGTCCCCAATTTAAAAAATGTTATGTCTTCATCTCAGCTTTTGGTGCCTCTTGTAAGTGCATTTTGTTTGGCTGATTGGACCATCTTATGGTTATAAACACAATAAAAACTTGGGCAGCAGGAGGGAGGAACCCCCTGCGCCAATATATTAAGAAAGGGGAGCTCTAGGCGCGCACTAAGCCGAGGAGCCTGGGGCTCGAACTCGGGTCGCGGGGGCGTGCACGGAGCGACCGTGGGCTGCCAACCAACTGGGCGACGCCCAGTTCCCTTATAAACGCAATTACTACCACGATATGTGTTCATACTAGTGCTGCTAAAGAGCATCTACAATCCCCAATTTTCAAAAATGTTATGTCTTCATCTCAGCTTTTTGTGCCTCTTGTAAGTGCATTTCGTTAGGTTGGTTGGACCATTCTATGGTTATAATTAAAAATGTTACTCTTCAGTTACGCTTGACATCACGATACACATTTATTTGTGGGATATTCTGCTGATCCAGTTAAAAGTAATAATGATTAAAGCTCTTAAATATGTAACTGCATATAGTATTGCTGCTAAAGAGCACCTATAGTCCCCAAACTCAGATGTGTTTTTTCTTCATTTCAGCTTTTGGTGCCTCTTGTGAGTGCATACCGTTACGATGGCCCAGAAGTGAACACATCGTTGGCACACTCTGAAGCCAAAATACTCCAAGATAAGATCCATGACAAGGCTTATGGTGATGAGGAAATCATCAGGATTCTCACTACAAGGAGCAAAGCTCAGCTACTTGCGACATTCAACAGTTACAATGATCAATTCAGTCATCCCATCAATAAGGTGAATTATGAACACTATTTACTTCCTTTGAGCTGTAGTTCCTCTTTCCATTCAATCTACGAAGGCAAATACCCAGCAAACTATTATCTATGTTGTGCCTTCTAGTTCAACTGTGAATGAATGAATTTCGTGAGGCACTCAATAAGCTGAATGATAACAAAAAAAATCTTCTACAGCTGATCTATGTATTCATTAACATCGTCTCTGTTAAACACGTGCCCTGCACATATTTAATGGAGTTCAAGTAATCACACATCTTTGCTTCGAAATAATAATAGTTAGATGTCGGTTGAAGAGTAGTTCACACTTAGCGGTTTGAGGAAGGCATTGTTTCGTTGTTCATACTAATATTTTTCCACTGGTCACTAACAGGACCTGAAGGAGGATCCCAAGGATGAGTTCCTGGCGACCCTGAGGGCGATCATAAGGTGTTTCACCTGCCCTGACAGATACTTCGAGAAGATCATCCGGCTGGCCATTGGAAGCGTCGGCACCGACGAGAACGACCTTACAAGGGTCATAACCACCCGTGCCGAGGTGGACCTGAAGCTGATCAAGGAGGCCTACCAGAAGAGGAACAGTGTCCCGCTGGAGAAAGCCGTCTCCAAGGACACGACCAGGGACTACGAGGACATGATGCTTGCACTCCTGGGAGCAGAGTACTGAAGGCGTGTGTCGTGTGATCTGCCTTGCATGGCCCTTCCTATTTGTTGTGGGAATAAAAGTGTATAAGACTGCGAGTGAGGTGTGTTGTTTTCCCCTCAGTGAATATAAGCTGCTAGCCTGCATGACAGTGCTCGTCTGATAACATTATACCATTTTGGTTTATTCTAACGGTTGTGCTAAACTTCGTCCAATCATATGTATCTATGTTTGCATATCAATAAAGTCGCCATGATGGCTTTCCCTCAAAAAAAAAAGATTTAAGATAGAACTGGGTAATTTAAAGGAAAAGTCTACACGTCCACGTCTAAACGTGCCACACGTACCATCACGTGGAGTCAAAAAATCCTCGAATAGGAATTCTTTGAATTCTTTTATCCATTGGAATGTTTTGTTGAGGGCCCATCCGCTTTATCTTGGCGTAGATTGGTGTGATGGGACGACTTCCGGAGGGTGACGACCTTAATGAATCAAGTATTCAGGTGGCAGAGTAGCCTTATTTCCTCCCGGTCAATCTCCTCCACTAGTTCGCACCCTTTCTTTTCTTCTAGGTCTCAAGCCCACTCGTGTGAACTTTGCATTAGCCATGACATTGGATCCCTCGGGGCCACAATCCCAGTCACATGATACCGCCGTCTTCCCCTCTCTGTCGCCGTGATTCAAGCCCTAACTCTATCTCCAACACTAGAGATGGTTCCCTGTGGTCAGTTGTGAAACTGGGATTCATCGGCTGGCGGTGATACGTTGAGTATGTGGCGGACCAACGAGGAGAGATGGTTCCCCGGTTCGGTCGGTTGCAAAACTGGGATTCGTCGGCTGGCGGTGATGCGTTAAGTAGGTGGCGGACCGATGAGGAGCATCGCTGGTGCTGCAAAGGAACAGAGGCAAAGTTTTATGCGGTGGACACCGATGCTGCAAAATGGAGAAAAGCGGTGTTGCGAAGGAAGGAGGGGGGTGCTGCCAAGGGATGGCGACAGAGCTGCGAGTGTCTTGGGGAGATGTTGCCAAGGGAGGAGGACAAACTGCGAGCGCCAGTAGAGGTGCTACCAAGGGCGGGCTGTGGAGCTATGGATAGCAAGTGGAGGTGCTGCCAAGGGAGGCTGACGGAGCTTCGAGTGGCTAGGGAAGATGCTGCCTATGGAGGGTGATGAAGCTTCATGCGGCCAAGAGAGATGTTGCTAGCCGGAACCAGAATGGTGCCGACCCGCCTTGAAGATTTCCGATCTAAGGGGGCAATGTTGCAAAGAGCCATCGGGGTTGTTGCCAGCCATCATAGGACTCGTCGTGAGAGCTTTGCTCGACTCGAGCCATAGATGACAAATATTAAATTAACAAAGTTAGTATCAACTTTTTTTTTTGACGTGAAGTTAGTATCAACTATTAGTAGGACTATCTTCTCCCCCTAAAAAAAGATTATCGAATTCTCTGCCCAAAGCAGGTACTTACGCTGTACTGATATCCAGTGATTTCACTACATGAAGTCATGTTGCGACCTTATCCCCTTCACCTCCATCAGATTTCAGTCCAATGGCTCAGGTTTGAACTCAAAATTCAAACTTTCTAGAAAAAGTCGAAAACAATCCAGTAAGTAGTATATGTCTAATTGTATATTGTAAAAAAGTTTGGAGTCATTTGGATACATGGTTTATCATTAAATAGATTTTCATGTTATAAACCAGTAATCCAAAGGTGACGGAACTTTGGAGTGGCAAGTAGCTCAAATATGGGCCGTTGGATTGAAATTGGATGGATATGAAGTGTCTAAAGTCACTGATCCCAGTCCCAGTTCCGCCGCGGCATTTCAAGTGAAAAACCCCCAAATCCCAAACCCTACCACTCCGGCAGCGACTCCGGCGGCGGCGGCGACGACCACCAGTCCGCAATGTACCACGCGCATCCACCTGAGTGCAGGTGCACCCATGGTCCCCGGTGTGCCGGAGCGCCGCCCGAAGGAAGCCTTGCGGCGGCGGCCTTGGACAGCCGCGTGCGGGCCTTCCCCGTGGACGCCGCGTGGGAGGCCCTGCTGCGGCAGCACGGCAGGTGGACGAACGGCCTAAGCGCCCACATCGCCACCCTGCTTCCCGCCTCCACTCCGTCCTCCCCTCTCCGCCCTTCGCCTCCAGCCCCAACCGCGCCGCCCTTAAGCTTCTCCCCCCACCCGAGGCTGACGGCGGCGGCGACCGCATCAGCGCCCTCCCCGACGAGATCCTCCGCGACATCGTCTCCCGCCTCCCCGTCAAGGACGGCGTGCGCACCGCCGCGCTCTCCTGCCGCTGGCGCGGCGTCTGGCGCTCCGCCCCGCTCGTCCTCATCGACTCCGACCTCCTCCCCGTCCAAGGAAGCGGCTCGGACGCCCGCGCTGACGCCCTGCAGGTCGCCTACGACGTCTCCTGCGTCCTCGCCGCTCACCCGGGGCCCTTCCGCTGCGTCCACCTCATCTGCACCTACCTGCAGGACTGCCCCGACCTGCTTAAGCGCTGGATCGAGCTCCTCGCCGTCAAGCACGTCCAGGAACTCGTCCTCGTCAACCGCCCGTGGCCGCTCGACACGCCCCTCCCGCTCATCTTCTTCGGCATGGTAACCCTCACCCGCCTCTACCTTGGAGCCTTCCGCTTCCCTGACACGACGGAGACGGACTCCCGGCCGTCGTAGCATTCCCGTACCTCCGCGAGCTTGGCCTCTGCTGCGTGTTCATGGTGAGGCGAGAAGACATGGACTTCATCCTTGCCCGGAGCCCTGTGCTGGAGATCCTATGCATCTATCTGAACTCGTTGCTCAAGCACCTGGACATCGTCAGCCGCACCCTCCGGTGCGTGCAGATCCTTGAAGCGGTTGATTTGAACATCGCCGTTAAGGATGCTCCACAGCTCGAGAGTCGAGAGGCTCATCATTTGGTCAGCATCGGTTAGCGATGAGTTGCCCAGGTTAGTCAAGATTGGCCCTGCCCCCGCGCTAAACCTATTTGGCTACTTGGACCCTCAAGTACACTTGCTACAGGTCGGCAACACTGTCATCAAGGTGCATATACAACACTGTCTATTTGTTCAATTTCGCAGTCCGCACTATATGGTTATGTGTATGTGTGAATACTTGTCTAACAAAATTGTGTGCATTTTGCAGGCTGGGACAAGGGCAAGTCGAAGCACCATTGTCCCAAGTGTCAAGATCCTTGGCTTAAAAGTCCACTTTGCAATCCGCAACAATGCAAAAATGCTGCCCAGCTTCCTCAGATGCTTTCCCAATGTCGAGACGCTTCATCTTGAGGTAAATACAAAAAGTGCACAGTGGCCTTGTATACAAAAATAGAGGGACTGTGAAATTTTGGATTGGTAAATACTATTTAATTATACAATATTATAGTTGTGTCATATATATTGGAAACTTAATCTCCATTGCATTATAATTTTTTCTGCATGGGTAGCATGACAACAAAGGTTTTGGATCACTTACCAGCTCAAACCATACATCTAGCCACATGACAAACATATTGTTATGCTTTGCAAGCGCAAATATATAATGATTAATTTGGTTATGTTAGCTACAATGACAATTCTGTTAACTTAATTTTTCAGAAGTTCAATGTCCATTGCGTTATAAAAGGGTGGATAGGGCAACATAATTCACCTTCGAAATGAGTGACCTAAATCCCAAGTGGAAATGATTTAGATTTTTGCTCAGCTTCTTTATTTTAAAGATGATATGAAGATAATTTATTTTTCTCCACTCCAAGACTTTGCATTTTCCAGTATGTTACAATTATACGATTAGATGGCGTAAATTTTCAGCAAAGGATACTATTTAGTTGTTAGATATTTATTACTTCATTCTTCATGTAATATCCTACTAATTCCATCAAGCAACTAATTATTCACCTAAAATCAAGTGTGGCTAAAGGGGAAACAATATAAACTGAATTCACCAAATGTCAAATATAGAAAACCTGCTAGATGATGATAAGAAGACCAAACGCTATGGACTGAAAGCTTCTGTTGAAGCATTTCCAAACAGTACTGTAGAAGAGTGATTAATCAAAACTGGAATATGAATCTGAAGTGAGTGAAAACAGAGATAATGTCACATGTGTACCATTGGCTGCCACACTACGCAGGGTTAAACTTTTGTCGCCCTTCCAACGTGTCGCTGGCAGCTGGCCCTCACAAACGCGAGTGCATCATCTTAAATGGGTTGAAACTGTAAGAGGAATACAAATGTGGTTCAATAGCTGTCACATTATGTGTGCAATTATACAACTATTATAAATGATGCTATGCTAAATAAACTATGACATTTGTGGGTGACATCTTTGACCTTAAATTTGTAGGAGAATGATTATTATGCCATCTTTTAGAATATACTCATACCATTAAATTCATATTTGAAATATGTTTCTAACAATACTCTTTTGGTGGCGTATAAGTAATTTTAATGGTAAACTTAATAGTCAATGTTTTTCCTCTAAGTGCATAGTGGCCTTGTATACAAAAACAGAGGGACTGTGAAATTGTGGATTGGTAAATACTATTTAATTATCGGTTAATCTAATAAGGGAACGTGCCCCACGAACTGTCTCCGTCCGGCGTCCCTTCGTGTGGAGCAGGTGGATCAAGTCATGCATGCATGCATGCAAGGATTGTACAGGACCAAGCCATGCATGTCAAGAATCTTCTCACAATTCGGAAATTCAAAATGCATTATTGTTTAAACCGTTAATCCAATTGATGATCCGTCTTCACCATTGGTTTTGTCTCAACGAGTACTTTAAAACAAGATCCCATCTTAATATGTTTTGACAAACTTTTTTTTCTGTCGCCAGTTGCCATGTTATATTACTATAGGTACCATATTACTCGTTGGCAGTTACCACCCAAATAATACATAGTTACGTCAATTTTTACATGTTATTTGTCATAGCCATGATCTACATGTCCATTAAGTAAGTATTTGATCTATTCTAAACACGTAAAATATGACATTATCATCTGAAATGATTACATTTGCGAGGAGCAAAGTTTGAACTAATCATTTGATTTTGGCCTGGTAACTAACTTGACTATAACTGGTGACTAAGTGACTATAATCTGACAACTGGAAGTCGAAAAAAAAATATTGTCAAAACATATCAATATGAGATCTAGATTTGAATATCTCGTCACGAGCAAACTAGCCGTGAAAACAGATCTGAATTTCGATTTACGATTTAAGAGATAAAACATTTTTAAGTTTGAAAACCAAAAGGAATATACGTGGCTGCATGCATACATGTCCCGGTTGCCATGTTGTTGGCCGTGCCCACGGAAAACTAATCTAGGGCACGTACTCTTAATAGCACAGTCCTTTAATTATTCAATATTATAGTTGTGTCATATATATTGGAAACTTAATCTCCATTGCATTATAATTTTTTCTGCATGGGTAGCATGACAACAAAGGTTTTGGATCACTTACCAGCTCAAACCATACATCTAGCCACATGACAAACATATTGTTATGCTCTGCAAGCGCAATTTATAGTGTATCTATTGTCCATTCGTGTTTGATTAATGGCATATTTTAATGTTTGATAAGTTAGAAGAGTATAACTCCACGTTTTATGGAACTTGATTTACTTTTATATAGTATTTCTATCAATTTTGTTATCCCAATTTTCAATTCACTGGTTCTACACACTATGCGTCTTGCATCTTGCATATCATAGTTCGAGTCTTTTACTCAGACATTAGTTATATATGTGTGATTGAAATGACATGCACTTTTTCAGTTGATTTCGCTACATCATAAATCATACGAAAGACAGAGAAAATATTAATGTCTTTCATACAAATAAAAAAATATCCGTCATAACGGTTTGCAGCGTGGCTACCAAAGATGAAAAAAATCAATGAGCCCGTAACAATATTTCTTCAGCAGGATCTTTTAGAAAAAATAAGTTTAGAAATATTTCTACTGAAGTTAAAAATGTAATTGTCTTGAGAACCAACATTTTATTTGATGGTTAAAACGGTGCTTGTACCCCGGCCCCATCTACACACACTTAAACCCTAGGTTTAACTCCACGTGTGTCGCATGAATGAAGAATATTATTTCAGTCGAGGGACATTGCCGTCATCGCCAGAAATCACTGTTATCTTAACCAATTAGTCTCACTTAGCCAAAATAGTATTCCAATGTGAGGCAAAGTTCATATCGGTAGTGCGGCGTATTTGGTGATTTCATCAGTATTGAACTCTATGACTTTATTCTTCTATATTTATGCCTTGTGAATGTGCGTGTCCGGTGGTAGTGGAATAAGGGTGCTGTTTTTGTATACTCAGTTGACCATTGTACACACATGCATATTAATTTACACTTGTATTCTTTTTTTTTTTGCAAAACAACTTTATATCCTGAAAATTCATTTTGAATCTTGGGCAACAGTGCTCCTGGTGCAAAAATATTTTTAAAATTTATTATTTTTCCAAAAATCATTAAAAAACCACACACGTAGTACACGTGTGTGTTTAACTGATAAATTTGCACAAAATAATTTGACTGAAATTGACCTGTGGAAAAATAAGAAGTCTGAGGGAGTGTCTACGTTTTTAATTTCGTTAACCCCTGATGCTTGTTATTTTTCTACAGACTGCAAATATCAAGATTATTTCCTGAATCTATTTCTATGTTAATGAACATTCAAATACACACATGATTTTTTGAGAATGTTTGTGTTACGACAAAAATTTCAAAAGCTATTTCTTTGCAGCAAAATGGGCCAGCTGAGACTGCTCATTGTTGTTCATGGAGACTGCACTTCGAACAGGTGAAGACTTGGCTGCTGAACTTCAAGACAGGATTTGATTTCTCTACGAGGGACCCCTTCGCGCGCACTGCTGCTCTCGGCGGGTGCTACTTTTAAGGAGAAGAGCTGGTGTTCACTGAAGATTGGAAGGAGGTTTTTGAGTTTTCTACAAGGGGTCCTTTCGAGTTCATGGGGTGATCAGCTTACTCTAGTAGAGAAACACATGGTTAGTCCTCTGTTGCAGACTTGCAGTCTCTACATGCAATTAAAGGCAATGTTTTGGATCATTGGCTTGTGTTTTTTGGTCAGATTTCCTGGTGCAATGAAAGTTGATGCAAAAGACAAACTGTTGCTGATCATGAGCTGGAAACAGAGACACAAATGCACTCCTTTATTGTTTATTTATTTAGCTTTGGCTTGTTGCTGATCATGTTAGGGCTCACAGTTTCTGCGGAATGTGTTGCCTGATGCTGGCAGACAGATATATTCGTGAGCTATCTCCGTTTGCTTCACTGATTCCGTTTAGCTTGTTCCATGGAATGTAATCTCTACAATCTACAATCCTACAAGAAATAGCGAGCTGTGGTTGCTCGTAGAGTTTTGGCCGTCCGATCAGGCGTCGATGGTGCAGATGGTTTTGGCGGCGCTGGCTGCTGGCCATGGCGTGCACCAATAACGTGATTACACGCGACATGGACCCACCAGATCCACCGACGTCCGTGTTTTCGCCTTTGACCAAGAGACGAAGTGGCGTGGGCTAGGTTGTCTTCTCAGACGGTTACCAATCGAGAGATTGGTTTGGCTCCACATGCACGCCGCCAGAAATTGTGCATGTTTTGGTGAATTGGGCAGCGAAGAAATTGACAAGAACTGTGATATTCATCCCTTGTTCTTGATGTCAATTACTCTGCTCTTATGTTCTTCCATTACTCTGTTCTTCCGTTCTCTTTGTCTCGTGGTGTTCTTCGTAGGCGAAGTGCTGATAGCGTGCTGTAAGAGAGATTGTAGAGAGTGCGACAACAAGCAAATGAATTAAAACTGTGTTCTCTCTGTTGATGAATGGGGTTGTGCTCTACGGCAGTCCCGTCCACGCCCCATGTCAGCTACCAAAACCGCTTCCCAGCTCGGCAACGCTTAGCCTCACTGAACAGAGCATCCAATATGCCATAATCAACGGAAATCCAGGCAAGATGGAGTTCCTCCCTTCCATTCTCTCATCCCCATTGATGCACAGTCTATGCACACATATGTTCAGTAATGAGCTGACGACAACATCGAGCAAACCAGGACCACGCCTCTGTCTGTTTGTGGCAGGACATCAAAATTCAGTGTTAACAATTCCTGATGACAATGCTTCTCAATCTGATGGAATTGATACTTGATACCATGACATTTGGCACGACAACCATGGCTCCAATTCAATATTGACGTCTTCGCCAGTTCACTGGATGCATGCTTATATTTTGTTTCCCTCTCTTACTTTCATTAGCTTCTAGCTTAGCTCATTTTTTCTTTTGTCAAAGCATTTTTCTGATTATAGAAGTGATGATTCTGGGACTTATTGGGTAGTAACCTTATGCAGATCAAGTAATCTGAATTGAAGCTCATTATCTTAAATTAGTTAAAATTTGTGTTTGTCATGATGGTTTATGTCTAACCATTGACATAGACAAAGTTTCAGAATTACATTCATCTTGTTTCAATGATGCAATTTTTTTATTGTATTCTTCTGTCAATTGTATGAACATCTACGGCAAATACGACAACGATCATCAGAAACATTCAAATCAGTTTTTGATTGGGCCATAATTACCTCTAAGTATTCCTCATATTTATATGCAGGAGTATAGTGACAGGGCTCTGTTTCCAGGTGCATGTGGTAAATGTAAGATGTCGCTTGATTAGATTTTAGACATATTTTTCATTGGGTTAGGCCACCTGCTAATGAAAGATACAAAACAACCGTGGTCATATGGTATCATTAGTTATTCAGGTACTTTGGTACACTTCTACATGGAAATATTCTCAAGCCACATTACATTTGTGTAACTCATAAGTTTTCCTCTTTAGCCAGAGTGGTCTGAAACATATGGTGGTTTCTGGTTCCATTCAGATATAGCTAGAACAGATTATTTGAGCATTTTGTAAGAAACATTATTTTATTATGTATTGTGAAGTTATCATCACATACCTATCTATTTCATGTATTTTCTGATGGATATATGTATTTATCTTTTAGGACCCTACAATTAATGGTGAGCACCAATGCTCTCACTTTATTTTATAACAGCTTATTTATTCACTTGAATTGGTGCATATTTATATCCATTATCCAGCTTATTTCCCTCCGGTGTGTGCATACATCATAGTCTATCATTCTGTACCTTGGAAATCTCCACTGATTAGTTTGACTTTCTTAGTAACCTGGAGTAGTGTATAAAACAACAGATGGTTACTGCAATATCTATTGAGTTAGCATTTGATACTAGATACGTTTCATGGATTACAGGTTGGTGGAATGGTGCCTACTACCAATTACCTGTTTAAACACCCTACATGATCAGATTTGTGGTAATTAAATAAAATGGTATTGCACATAGCATCGCAAGAGACTCGCATGATAGCTTCTCAAGACTCACAGGATAGCATCTCAAGAGACTGCTGCTGCTGCTGAGATTAGCATTTAAATCATGCAGGTATATTATATAATATATGGCTATATATCTTTTTTTTTCCTGCTGTCTTGCCTATGATATGGATATTGCTTCAACACTTTGCTTAGGTTTTTTTAGTGCGAATTTTAAAGATTTACTTAGAAACTTGTGACCGATATCATCCTTTCTTTGTTCGGATTGAGAAGTTTATTTGTATTCCATCCCATAAATTTATAAATTATGAGTCTCGCCATAATGGCTTGATGTGTTTAGCTCCTCTATGTGAATCAGGAGATGATTAACGGGTGGGAGCAGACCCTGCGTACTTATTTTATTGGCATGCAAACTAGAATTGGGTCCAAGAATCTGTTGCTTTGCAAATTTATCCTCACAAGACGATAAAATTGGTCAGGTTCATAATAGGCTCCATTAAGGTAGAATTTGAATTCAAGGTTGTGCCATCTTGGATTTTGTTTTCTAGCTTTCCTGAAAATAACTATCAACTGTGGACAACAGTTCTTGCATAACTGCATTTTTTCCCGTAACTCATGTGAATCCGAGGAACACTATTTCCCCTATCTATGTTTTGTGTGTGTTTTCATGAGAATAATATATGTGTCCACGTATGTGGTTCTGTTTAGATTCAGTTTTTTCAGCTGTTTTTTCACAAGGAGAATTTTCAGTTTGATGCCTGTAATTGAAAATCAGGAAGAGAATCAAATATTGTGCTGGTTAATTATGTACACAAGACAATAATAATTGCTCGCTTTTTTATTTCGATTTACTGAGCTATGTGCATGTGACATATTTCCTTGTGGAGTTGCATCAGCAAATGGAGATGCGAGTTTGTGTGATAGTGAGGATGAGCACCAGAAGATGGACCCTCCAAGGTGCCACAAATTTCTAACCCCAAGACTGTTAGTAGACTGCAAAGTTACTCAATGTCAAATTAGTTCAAGTGCTAACAAAGGAAAGTGTATACTTTCTTTTTTGGTTACTTGATTCTTGGAGAGATTTTTTATCGAACGGTCTCTAGGTTGACAGTCCAAACAAGTATGAACTCTACTGGAGGGATCTACTGGAGGGAGTGACTAAGTAGTGACGTTCCTAGACCAAATTTGCTTTCTGACTTACTATGTCATTTTTTCGGTCATCTCTGAAATTTAGTTATTACCCTATTTAAGTTCTTGCAGAGAGTTGGATAGATGGTTAATGCGCCTTTAGTTCATCATACATTTCTATAAAAATAAGGGAAACATGCAAATTACTAGGCAAAAAATGTGATTCTCTGCTTCTTAGTATCATTTACTTGAGAGCAGGCCAGTGTATTGTAGCTTGATTTCTTTTCAGACTTCACATATACCTTATTTTGTACTCTAAATCTGACAGGGAGCATATGAATACATAATAGGTGCTGGATGCCTTCTCAGCTGAAATAAGAATCTGCATTTGAAGGCGAGTAAGCGGGATTATGGCTTCATGAGTTCTTGTAATATCTTGGAGACTTTTAATCTACGGGACGAGGTGTGCAAGTGCAATGCCATTCTTATTTGGACCGGCAACTTCTTTCTTCACTTTCAGTTAATTATGTTGTATAATATTACTGAAAAGGTAAATGCATGTGTACTGCCGTTAACCTTCATGGCATAGTCTGCCTCTGGATATCAAGCTCCGAAAATAGCATGTATTATCATTGTGTTCATTGCAGAATTGGACTGCATAATGTACTGTCTGTGCAATCAGCAACTGCTCTCCTCTTGATACGGATGTCTTCTCATGGAGTGCCAACACCATCTGATTGGTGTCCTTTTTTGGTAGCCATTAACAAGAAAATTAGAAACGTGTCAGTTCAAAGTGTAACCCTTCGTTTGTACTGAATTTGGGACATGCGGCCAGTCGTTTATTCCTGAAATATTGGTCATCCATGTCGACAGGTAGAAATATTGGTCATCTAGGCGGTAGCGAAGGTGGTCTATCAAATTTTGATTCCATATTTTCTTCGTGCTCATCCATGCTATAAAAAGCAGCATCCTAGAGTTAGTCCATAATACTTTGATTTTAGATATTGAAATTATATAGTCCATAATACTTTAATTTCAGATATTGAAATTATTAGATACCATGGGAAAAAAGGGCGCGACAACGCGCGCCTTTTCCTTCTAGTGTACTTTATGTTCCGTCTGATGTACCCTGGTTGAAGTTTGCTCGTCTGGAATGTTAACTTTATCATCAGAGATAAGCTATCTTATGTTGTCAATGAGTTACTCTACTGTTATGTACTTGTGTGCAGTAGAAACCATTTTCAACAGGCATGCGATGTTCACATAAGTAGGGATATGATTCAGAACCGAGTCACAGAATAAGAGATGTGTATAATCTTATTATCTAGCTCTGTCAATTAAGTTGTGATTTGTAAACCTTTTTCACCGAATTTGCTGCAGTTGTAGGAAGAACGAATCTCTCTAAGTACTAAGCTCCCTAGAAATAGAGAGCTGTGGTGCATTTAGCTATTGGGTGGGCCCCACATGGCATGGGTGATTCATTCCCACTTGACTTCTTGCTGTTTGCCAACAAATAAATGCTTTTATCTAATCCGTTGTAATTTATATAAGTGTGTTTTGATTTGAGCTGAAATGTACAGGAAATATATGTGCGTTGATAAGTAGGTTCCACTCTCATGATCATTTTCGAATTTCATCAAATGTAACTTATAAGTTTTGACAGAAATCTGTACAAATTTAAGAATTGTCGAATTCGTCGCACTCGTTCAACCGTTATAATTTCCTCTGATAAGTATCTCGCCGTTCTCCAGAACATTCGTATCGTAACTTCTTTATTTCGGTAGACATATACACATATCCTTACAATATACAATTCCACTAGAAATAGAGCTCCATGGTTCATCCATGTGTCAACTTTTTATTGGATACATAAGATAAATGTGAAACGCTCCCTAGAAAGGGAGCTGTGGTGCATTTGGCTATTGGGTGGGCCCCACATGGTATGGGTGATTCATTCCCACTTGGACTTCTTGCTGTTTGCCAACAAATAAAATGCTTTTATCTAATCCGCTGTAATTTATATAAGTGTGTTTTGATTTGAGCTAAAATGTACATGAAATATATGCGCGTTGATAAGTAGGTTCCATTCTCATGATCGTTTTCGAATTTCATCAAATGTAACTTATAAGTTTTGACAGAAATCTGTACAAATTTAAGAATTGTCAAATTCGTCGCACTCGTTCAACCGTTATAATTTCCTCAGATAAGTATCTCGCCGTTCTCCAGAACATTCGTGTTGTAACTTCTTTATTTCGGTAGACATATACATATATCCTTACAATATACAATCCCACCAGAAATAGAGCTCCATGGTTCATCCATGTGTCAACGTTTTATTGGATACATAAGATAAATGTGAAACCTTCCTAAAAATAGAGCTCTATGGTTCATCCACGTGTCAAGATTTTATTGGATATATAAGATAAATGTAGAAATAAATAATACTTGTATGTTAAGATGAATACACAACTCTAGGTGGCAACGTTCCATTGAATACGTAAGATCATTATAGAAAAAATTATTATTTGTCCGTTTATATGAATACACAACTTAATTTTCGATATACACACAAAATTAAGGTTCTTCCCTTCTCTTAAAGTATGTTCAATTGCTGCCTTATATTAGGACATAACTTTTTCTAAGTCATTTGGCGAAAAACAAATCTTGCGTCATCAGCTATCAAAATTTTGCTAAATAACATCGAGTTTGCAAATATAAAATATTTGGACCGCTACCTTATAAAAGAAAGACCAACACGCCCATGCTAACTGCCAATCGGAAGTTTCATGTCGTCGTCACAATTCTCCACCGGTGACTAGTGTCGTCTCTTCCCATCAATTTTGCCTCGAATCCGACAGTTTTCCCACCACTCTAATCCATTCAGCCGCAAGTACTGTTTAAAGGTAACCAAGCGTGACATTGCCAGTCAAAATTTTCATGTCACTCTCACGCGTCTCCTCTGTTGATCACCATCGGCTCTTCTCTCATCGATTCGACCTCGATCCGACAGGTCCGCCACAACTCTAAACCGATATGGCCGCGAATCGGTGGGGGTCGTCCTCGAGTGATGTCGTCGCTCTCCTTCCATGCGCGGCTCTAACTCTAACCGATGAGCCACCCGAGCGGCCCTCCTCCGCTCCCCTTCCTCACTGTGCCTCCTCCTTCCTGGCTTGCAAGCACGAGCGACACACGATAGCTCTGCCTCCACCTCGACTAGCCCCGCATCGTACAACTCCTTGCTGTCTACACACCAGTTGTCGGGCTCGCCCTGTTAAGAGATTAAAAAATATTATACAGTTTATAGGGTAGGTAGTGATAGACCAATATGTGCAATATTTCCTGGGCACGAACTCGTGTACCTAATCATATATGAGACACTAATCTTTAACTGGATCAACATGTCATTTATTTATAATCGCGATAATATGCACAGGCGCAGCAAAGCGCGCCAACACCTTCTAGTACATCCTAAACCCGGTTGTTTTTGTTCATCCAGTGTGGTTCTCTGTTTGAATGTCCAGTTCTGCTTTTTTTTCTCCTTTCCTCTCTTCGGATTACAATTGCGTAACTCTCAGGATGATTTCTAGCAATTGGATCTACAATGGGCTATCCAGATAGGGCGCTCGAGTGTGCCGTACAGTACATTCTACAGTTCACGAGATAGTTGCAGCCTCAGAGTAGGTGCGATGAAAAATACATGAGAAAAGAAGTCTACCTACATTGTCAGTTTGTTAGCCACATGAAACAAATTACGGCGTATCGGAACTCAGGCTCAAATGATCGCTTTACAAAAGTATATTCAAATTTGTGTTTCGCGAAATAATTGAACCGAAGTGGTAGTACTGGGCCTTCACAGTGTCGCGTGCCGATGATGATGCCGATGTCTTCTCCGAGCTCGTGAGTCCCTTCTCTTGAGGATAGTACCTGTCCGCTTAGGGGGGTCATCATCCTGGTTCTCCATGTCGCTGTCTGCTGAACCCATTATACAATCCAGTGGGTCCTCCATGAGGTCCCCAAATGATCTCTACAAACATAAACATAGAGACAAGAATGAAGTTGTGATTTTACTTTGCTAGTATGAATGCTAAAAAGGCATCAAAATTTTGCATGCAAAAGGAAACTGCAAGATTTGTAACCCACGTTTTTTATCGTTGTATCGGCAGAAATTGTTTTGGCCTTATCTTCTGATTTGTTTGCTTCAATCCCTTCACCCTTTCAAAGAGGCGCCATCAACATTCAAGTTACGTGGGATCCACCTGAAATGTAGTTTATCTTGATGTTGATCACTGTAGAGTTGCTCGGCATAGCCATGCTTCCGTACAGCTTCAACCGATGATTTATCATCACTGTGCTTAGTAAGTATTCTGCAAGTGAAACAAGCAGTTAGCTAGCTAGTACACCCGACAAAGCAAACAAATAAAGGATTGTGATTCTATGAACCGCACATATTAGCTAGCTCCGTTTTCAAGCGTTCCTCTCCATTGCCCAATATGTGTAAAGTAGCTGTATGCGTTGTTGAATAGTACATCAACTGCCCTGCGACCAAACCAGCGCCTGGAATATTGCTTTATCAGATTAGCATTCACTAGAAAAAACAAAAGTTTAGTGCACACACAAGAACAAACAAGACTCAATTCATCGAATAATTTTGAAAGTTGTGCCCAAGGTCATTCCCTAGACCCATTTTTCTGCCAGGCAGGAGAAGTACACTAGCAGCTAGCAGGTTCACTTTAATCTTTTTTTTTGGAAGATCATCTACTGGTGCGTGTATCTGCAATTCTGCATGCTTCCTCAACTATGTCAGGTTGTTTTTAAAGTAAACAAAGGGTACATAATGCACAAAACTGGGCGTAGCTATTATCCTAAGGAGTAGCCAACATGTACATATTGTTATAGTGTTCCCCAAATTGTTTCTAATTCCAGAATTTGCTAAATGGATATAAATTCAATTTTATCTGAAATTGAAACCGCAAACAAAGTATTTACTAGTTCTCAGCTAAATTGGTTTGAAAGTTGTACCGGCATTGCGACCGTATTTTTTAAGAACTGGGAAATATATAGCTTGCCTATGCATTTGAATGCCACTTTCATTACACAAGGGCCAGTACCAGGTTCATAGCCTTACCAGCACCCACTCCAAGCCTTACTAGTCGAGGCACAGGTTGACTCCCAACAATTTTATGTACTGCAGAACAGAAAAAATACGTAAGCATATGTGGTAGCAACAGCAAGTCCCTGCAAGGAATCTCAACAGTGACAGTATTTGCAGCTTTATTTAATACAAAAGTTGGTTTGCAAACGTATCCTGTTTCCATTTATTTGAAAGAAAATAGGTGTTACTTGTAAAGAAAAGCAATTAAGTATGAATAGAACACGACCAAGCTCCAACAACCCATACACGACCATACCAAAGCCAAATTTTCCATAAATAAGCGACAATGCTTTATATGTAGCAGAGGCAAGGTGTTGCAGGCAAACATAAATAGGTATACCAATATCTTTAAATAATAACACTGACAAAATATATAGCATTGTTACTGACAAGAACAGTTGGCATATCTTGGCACGCGCAGGGTGAGCACCCACACAGGCCCCAAGAAATTAGGGCTGGCGAAATTTCTTGAGTATATAGATTAGTTGGGTTAACTTAAATATTGGTTCCATTATTATGCAGCAAATAACCAGAGGTTTTATGTGCCCTGAGCTTGCTTTTGTTTTTTATCTTGTGCGGTTGTACTAATTAAACAAAATGAGATAATTTATGTGTAGAAGATGCAACCAAGAGCAACAGGTTCAATTCATGTCACTTCTCTTGCCAAGTTCTCGCCAGTCATTTGTGGTTACATGGAGCAAAATAGCAATATGCAAAATGTAGAAAATCAGGCAATTCATTATTTAATATCTTGCCCCAGAATCAATTTGAAGGCCCTGTAGGATTTTCACAGAATGCATGCATGGTTCTGATACTTATTAAAAGTTAAATTATATAGATTGCTTACATGTGCCAAGTTTAATGGGGTTTTGACCGAGTTGTGTAGTCCCATCAAATTCACGTGCATTCAATATATTTTTCACTCTTGCGGTATAAAGCTCTAGATTTTCTGGATGAACTGCAAGCATATGATTGGACATTTTGTCTTTTGTCTACTTCCCAACACTGCACTCCATGATAGGAGCTTCATGTCTTCTTGCAATTGTCTTGAGGTGGCACTTAAAAGTAGTGAATTTGCTAAAATATCACAAAAAGATACATAGTTTGGAAGTTAAGGTGCCAAGACCAACTGTTTTTATAAGATGTAATTAGTAGAGAACATTATACTGTGGTATAATCGCTATGTTTTCCTAATTGGCTAAGACTAAGGGCCTAATTTCAGATTTGCACTGGGCCACCAATTTCTCATGTACGCACATGCACTTGTTAATAACAAAGAACGGTGTGTACTGGTAAGGAAAAAGGAACAGTGGAATATCTTCCAACTGGAACAACACAGTTCCTCGGAGGACACATGGTTCCTTGGAAGGCAGGCAGAGGCTATTCTTTCTCCAAAGAAAAACCGTCACCATCTAATAGTAGTATTTCGGTTTTTACATATCCTGCCCTGTGTTTTTATAATGTAAAATTAAAAAGCATTGTAGGCTGTTGGGCTACCAGAAGGTTTCCACCAGCCTGCTTGATAAATACTACGATTGGCATAAGGCCACACCATACTGTGGTTGGTATAAAGAAACAAGAATTAGACATCGTAACTCTTTATGCTATCTACAGTGTTTGGCACATTTAACATATATGATTATGTTATGATCTATTGCACGTTTAGTACTATACTTACCATATCAATTGTGATTGTCCCTAAGTTGACTAAGATTTGTTCTGTCTAAGTAGATGATGCTAGCCATCTGATCTAATCTTAATTTCCCCATCGCTGCACAAATTTCAACTCAGAGACATCGGAAAGATCAGGGCGGCGACTTCGACATAATAAATCTCAGGTGACCTAGATTTAGCAAAACCGATCATCATATCACCATACCGTTGTCATGTGCTGGTGCTATATTTACACTTGTGAACACAAACTTCTCTGGACTGACATCAAGAAGGGAGTTGGAACAGACGGCACTCCAATTTTATTCTAACAACCCTGATTTTATTCTAACAATACACATTTACATCATTTGAGAACACACGCAAACTTCTAGCACCATTCGGTTAAGTGGATTTATAGCACAATTCTATATATGAAGTGTCAGTAAACAACAACTTAACCAAGTGTTTCTCATTCAGCGCGATTTCAATTTGTAAACCAGTGGCATCACACAGGTCGAAGGGAGATTCACCTTGACCAGCAGCAAACGATGTAGCAAGACCGACCACGGAAGTGGCCACGGTGTAGCTTACGTTGGTGAAAATCAAGCAGGCCCGGAGCACCGCATCCTCCCGTTCGGTCAGGTTCCCCTGAAGCATCATCAGTACCGCACCCAAATCAAGAAACCATCAACTGGAACGAGAAGAACAGTAGGGCAACGGGCGCGGCGGCGGCGCGCCTCTTGCGAACGAACCTTGGCACGAAGGGAGACGTTCAGCTCCCGGATCGCCTCCCCCTTCTGCAATAGAGAGAGAGAAACGCCCGTCATTCCCACCGGTGAACGGCGCTAAGAACGGGGAAAGGCGACCTTGAGAGGAGCAGTTAGGGCGTTTAGTGGGGGATGACCCGGCGAACCTTGCCCAGAATCTTCCCGACGATGTACGTCAGCGTCGTCGTCATCTCCGCGCCGCGCCGCTCGCCCTAGGAGTGGGGGAAGGAAGAGTGGAAGAGGAAACCGAGGAGGATGAAGCAGCCTCAGATTTAGGACTTTGTTTCCATGGACCTTCATGTGCTATTGGGCCGAAATTAGCTCGAGCGTTCATCTGCCGGCCGGTTAGGTTTTTTTTTTTCGCTGACCGGTTAGGGCATTCACAGACGCAAAGTCATACTCCTATTGGTTGACTTTTGTCTAAAAGAAACATTGATTGACTTTTAGGATGGCGAGATCAGTTTCTTGGTGTGTCGCTAGCGTTCGTGGTTATTCGTGACGGCACTGCCGATCGGGGCGAGGTGGTTCTTCTGGAGCAAGGATGTGGATCCGATGGTGGTGGATCAGCCGTTCTTTTCCGACTTCGTCGACGGGAGGCGACAAATCTTGGTACAAGACAACATGTGTATGGGGGGACATGGTTATGGAATGGAATAAACTTTTGAATAGTATCCATGAAGTTTATCTAACTGAAGATGATGAATTGATTTTTTTAACACAAGGGGGGCACAACGTGCCCAAATTTCCATTCAGCTCAGAAGCAAAGTACATTGAGGATTACATAGCCCAGATTTTGCAAACAAGAGGTGGCTGCAAGAATTGGGCAAGAGGAGTTGCAGTGAGCTGAGTTCCTGCAAGAACTGATAGGCTGAGACCGCCTGGATCTCTTCGCCTGATAAGCGCAATTGTGAGCTACCCCATTCAGGTCCCTAGATATATGGAAAATCTTATGCTGCAAAGGGTTGCCAAGTTTCTGAAACTCCAAGACCTGCTGACGAATCTCCCAGAGCACGGAATTGTGAGAAGCCGAAGGAGCAGCAGCAGACCGAGCCAAGTTCAGAGAGTCAGTTAAGAAGATCGGCCTGTAGATGGCAAGCTGAGCAACCAAAAGAGCAGCAAGAAGCAAAGCTTGAGTCTCCGCTATCAGCGCCGAACTGATTCCATTCACGATTGCTTGAACAAACACGTCGGTAACTTGATCACCATCTTGAAGACGGAGATAGATTCCAAGTCCTGCAAAGGTGGAGGCAGAAGATCTGGAAGCCTTCCAAGCAGTATCCGTGTAAATCTTGTTACCTGCAACCAAAAGGTCATTTGACAAACAGATTCCAGCAAGAGGATCCTGGACAGTTGGCGATGTATCAATGGCCCTGCATAGAAGAGAAGAAGAAGCATTGAGATGTCGCTGTGAGACCGAGGGCGAGTCCTCCTTCATCTCCATGTCTTGCAGCAGCGCTTTTGCTGCAATAGCAACCTGGTACGGCTGGCCTTCCTTTTTGCGAAAGAGATGGTCATTCCTGAACTTCCAAAGACACCAAAGAAAAGTGAACAAGTTTTGCAGGGAAATAAAAGGATGATCAATGGCCATGATTTTTTTTATAGCTTTCGCAAAAGAAGAACAATTTTGAGTGATCAAATCAGGACGAAGATACCAGGGAGGCTAGAACCAGGCAGCACGAGCAAAAGGACAGGAGAAAATTAGGTGCATATCATCTTCAGGAATACCACAGCGAGCACAAAGACCGTCGATGTGCGACGAAAATCTGGATGCACGAGCTCCAGAGGGAATTGCACGTCGGAGAAGGCGCCATGCAAAAGTTTTGATGCGAGGTAAAAGAGTTTTGCTTTTCCAAACCTGATTGAGTGCCTGAACCGTAAGAGCATCCACCTATGCAGGAGCCGGAAGACCTTGCTCGTCTGAATGAAAGATTGGTGTGCTTTTGATGGTTTGAGCAGAACGCTGAAGGAAAAGACTGTCAATGAGCTCAACGTTCCAAGTCCTGTTTCCTGCATTCCATAGCTGGTTAACTTGAGCAGGATAAGAGAAGGGAGGCTGATGAATGATAAGATCGTCATGCAACTGAGTCCAGGCGGTACACCAAGGTGTACTCCAAACCGAGTTGTTTCCAGCCATAATCTGATAGAAAGAATTTTGCTGCAACAGAGTAAAAACTTTGAGTACCGAGGTCCAGAAAGCAGATTTTGGCAGGTTGGGCTTGGGTCTCCAGATGGAAGTGTCATAAAAATATTTGGATTGAAGAATTTTGTAAAGAAAACTATTTGGCTTCTGTGCGATTCTCCAGGCCGCGGTCAGAATGAGCCCATGGTTCACAGCTTGCAGATTACGTATACCCAGCCCACCTTCTTTTTTGGGAACACAAATGTCTTTCCAAGCTTTAAGGCAGAGAGGTTTGGAAGAGGGCTCAGTGGAGACTCCGGACCACCAGAAAGTTCTAATGATGGCAATGATTTTTGCAATAAATTTCTTTGAGAAAATTATGTTGGACATGTAGTACACGGGAATGGAAGCGAAAACCGAGTTAATTAGCTCCAATCTGGCAGCATGAGAAAGAGAGTTAGCTTTATAAGTATTAAGCTTTGTCTTAAATTTATCTAGGATGAAACTGTAGGCCTCCGATCTATTTTTTGCAGGTAGGATTAAGGGGTGCCCAAGATGAATGAAAGAAGAGTCCATTGAAGGAACATGGAACACCGATTTGATCAGATGCTGAGTAGCGACCGGCACAAATTTACTGAATAAAATACCCGATTTAGTCCAGTTCGGAAGTTGACCTGACAGATGGCAGAAATGCTGGATGATTTGGTTGATTCTCTGGGCCTCCTGAAGAGAAGCTACACCACAAACGAGGAGATCGTCTGCAAACAGCAAGGAGTGGATGGGCGGGCAATTTGGTCCCAAGGAAATGCCAGACAGGGCAGCAAGAGCATCCTGAAGAGCAAGCGACAGTTCATTAATAACAAGGACAAATAAATAAGGGGACAACGGACAGCCTTGACGAATACCCCCCTGTCGCTAACAAACTTTGCAAAAGGTTGGCCATTGATTTGGACAAAAGGATTTTACTGTTAAAACTTTGTATAATGCCCTTTGGATCAGAACTCTTTCTAAAAGCTTCAAACAGCTAATTTTCTTATGGCCATTAACGTGGAGAAGGACTTTAACTAGAGATAATCTAGAAAAGAGAGAGTGAGATGGAGATACTCACCACATGTTATGTGCCTCCGCTGAGTTGCATTGATCATTTTTGAACTTGTCCCATTGCTAGATTTGTTTGCAGGGTTTTCATTCTATATCCAATTTCTCAAACCAAGCTCTCGGTTGATGAATTAGGAAACTGGCTGGACACATGCCTATAAAGGGTTTGAGAAGGTATCAGTTAAGGTTTTCTTGCATGCCACGCGGGGCTCAGGCATGGCGGGCAGACATTCAGCCGTGAGCTCGTGTTAGGTCGCTCCAAGGCGCGTGCATCTGCTCTAGGAGCCGCTGCGCCAGGTCTAGTCCAGAGGATTGGCAGAGTGAGCTACGCAGTGGCTAGGGTTTGCCGCAACGACTCAGTCTGTTGTCCGTTTAGCCGCATGTTCGGTCCAAATTTTGCACCGAAATGGGTCGAACGAGACGCGTTCGCCCACGCTGGTTTGTTTGTATTGTCGCGTTTAGCCATGTATTCTATCTGCCCGGACAGAAACGGACATGCAGTAACAAATAGGGGGCCACGTTTGGAGTTTTTTTTGTTTTACATGGAGTTTTTTTTTACTTGAGTGTTACATGGAATTGGCTCAAGGGTCAGCGTCTAATTTTCTACTCCCTCCGTTCGGAAAAAGATGTCACAAAAATGGTCTATCTATAGTTCATTTTTGTGACATCCTTTTCCGAACGGAGGGAGTATTGTATACATTGTACCTACAACACTCAATGAAGAGATCCCAGCCGTACCGATTAGTCAATATTGGGCTTAAAGAAACTATCTCCATAGCCTGTTGGTACTTATGGTGGATAAGAAGACGACGAACTCGCGACGAAGAAGTGCCCCCCCCCCTTCACAAGTGCAAGATATCTATACTAACAATGGTGGCTAATTTGGCAAAGGCATCAAAGCCCACTGTACAGGGCTCGGCCACCGGAACCACGCCAGGTTAAGCTGAATGTGGATGCTTCTTTTCATGTTGATGCAGGTGCGGGAGCTACAGGAGTTGTATTACGTGACTTACAGGGCCAATTTATTTCGACGAGCTGCTCTTATATCCCTAACTTATCTTCTGCAGCTAGCAGAGGCAACTGCTATGAAAGAAGGACTAGCTCTGGCGTGTAGACTCGGATGTAACGCCATTGTTGCTGAATCTGATTCGTTGGAAATAATTGATTCTTGCTCCGGGGTGGACACATGGTGGAGTGATTCGGCTGCGAAGGACATCGTTGATTTAGCTTCAAACATTGGCAGGATTGAGTTTAAACATATTCCAAGGGAAGCCAATATGGTTGCACACGAAGTAGCTAGGCAAGGTTTTTCTGATAAAGTTAATTGTATTTGGGACGATGATCCCCCTAGATTCTTGCTTAATAGCTTATTAAACGATGTAACTATTGTGGATGGTTGAAGCAGCAAGTTTCAGATGCACTCTTTTTTTTACCAGGGTACCTGACGGGACTGGTAAGGTTTTAATGAGGCGGCTTGCTAGCTTAGTAAAGTGTGGTTTAAAATTCAAAAAAAAAAGAGATCCCAGCCGTACCCCTCAAAACGGACGGCCCAGATTGTCCCACCCTTCTCTTGCTTTCCGAAACGCCTAGAACTCCTAGCACCTATCGCCAGTGGACCAATCTGTGACTGGAACAACCAAATCATCTCGAAATGCCCCGATGGCGGCTCCGATCTGGCCGGCTCGCCTGCGCGGTGGCTATCGCGGTGGCGACGGCGACCGTGGGCGTGGCCGCCGGAGTAGGGGAAGGCGAGGCTGAGTTCGACTACCGGAAGCTATCGGGGATAATCATCCCGGGGTTCGCGTCGACGCAGCTGCGGGCGTGGTCGGTGCTGGACTGCCCCTACTCGCCCTTCGACTTCAACCCCCTCGACGCCGTCTGGCTCGACTCCACCAAGGTCGAGATCATGTTCTGCACCAACTCTCCCGAAGTTTCCGTCTGCTATCCTAGTTTTAGCCATTTCTGTTGTTGTCTAGGGATTATTATTATTGTGCGTGTTTGTTCTCCTGGTTGGTCTATTGACTGGAGTAGAAGAAATCTGTGCTGATTTGGGTACTTGCTTGTCTTTTGCAAGCTAGACTCAGGAGCAGCTTTTGTTGGCCTAAAGTTGTTAGCCCGGGGACCCTTTCCAAACTTAGCTTTCATTTCAGGTTTGTCAGTAGAGTAGCGAAGTAGGTACTGATTTGAACCGTTCCACTGGATCCTGTCTGGCCTCAGTTGTGCATAGGATGAAGCTGCGCTAAACTTCGGAGGCAACTACATTTACTGATTATTCTGTGGTTAATTTCATAACACCGTAACCGTAGTTCTACAATTACCAATTCACCTACCACTTGGGTTTTCCCTCAGCTCTCATAATTGAAAATACACAGCTCTAGTTGGCTTGCTTAGTTTAGAAACTGTACTACCCCATTCCAGAATAAACAGCTATATGTGACTCGTCTTATCATCAAAAGACAAGTCCTTGTTTGGCCATATTAGGATTGCGTATTACAGTGATGTCTAGCATGTTCAAAAGAAATAAGTGTAATCTGTAGAGGACTAGATGCTATTTTGCTCAACATAGATGATTATGTACTTGGTAGGTTGCTCCCATGAATATTTTCTAAATTTAATAATTCTAATTTTGTATGTTCAATATGGTGCAGCTTTTCTCTGCTGTAAATTGCTGGCTTAAATGCATGCTGCTCGACCCTTATAACCAGACGGACCATCCAGAATGCAAGTCAAGGCCGGACAGTGGTCTTTCTGCAATTACAGAGTTGGACCCTGGTTATATAACAGGTGAACTAATACCTTAGTTATTAGTTTCCGTATTATGTACCGCATGTCATCTGTAATGCGGTGTCTTATTATCTTCGGCATTTCATTTCTTTTATAGTTTCAGCCAAAGTGACCAAAACCATGAACAAATATGGCAATCCCGTGATGTTGTAATCACTGGGATGCCCAGTTGTAGGCACTAGTCAAGAACAGATCATGTTCTTTGTTCTGTTGTAAGCTTTCATTGCATAATAATTTTGATTTCTTTGCCTCATTCACTCAGAATACTTATATTAATGCAACGGAAAAAAACATAACCATCCATGGGTGTAACTGCTGTTGTTTAACCTAATGAAGATCAGATAACAGATGTTAAAGTTCCTTCAAACATTTTATTTTATCTTTGAAGAGAATCTATGCTTCTTGTATTTACTTTCATTGACATTCCATGGTGTCAGACCCAAGCCCAACCAAACAGATGCCTAACTAAAGCCCATATAGGGCAAGACATTGGGTTTAGTTCCACCTTGCTAGTTGAGAGGGAGTTATACCCAAGTGTCAAATGCATTTAACCCCTGGTTAACCTTTTGCACGAAGTGAAGAAAAAGGCGTAGCCGGGATGGTGCGACTATGTGGTTCGTTCACAGTGGGGCGTTCCTAAGCCTATTTAGGCTGGAACATTACACATTTTCCTAATTTAGCTACTGCCCATGTTAATTCTAAAAATTGAGAATAAAATAATTGCCCACGTTTACATCTAATCCCTCCCTTCTTGTAATCTTCCTCCTAGGAGGGTTGTAAAACCAACTCTACCTTTTCGATGAAATGTAATGCAAAAGTTTTTTGTTTTTCTCGAAAAAAGTATATTGTCAAAACATCCATTCATTTTTTCGTGGAAAAAAGAAACAGACCAATGAATGATTTTTTTATTGTACTAATGCGGTCTTATTGACAAGGTTTCAGGTCCTCTTTCTTCAGTATGGAAAGAATGGGTCAAATGGTGTGTAGAATTTGGTATTGAAGCTAATGCTATCATTGCCGTTCCGTACGATTGGAGGCTACCCCCATCGATGCTTGAGGAGAGGGATCTGTACTTTCATAAATTAAAGTTTGTAATACTGAACTCATCTTGTCATAAGGAACCAATTCTCTCACTCTCAGTTCCGTCTCATGATTTTGGTGTTGTTTTGAATGTACATGGCTAAGTGTCAGTCATGTATAATTGTATACTCTCTCCTTGCCAAAATCTAGTGCATATCTTAGTTTTAATCGAAGTCAAACTTTGTAAAGTTTGACCAATTATAGTAAAAAATATCGACATCTACACTATCTAAGTGAAATAGTGTAGATGTCGATATTTTTTTACTATATACTTGGTTAAAATTTACAAAGTTTAACTTTTACCAAAAGCAAGATGCACTAAATTTTGGCAAAGAGGAAGTACTGTTGATGACCTTACACATCCGAGCTTACCAGACAACATTTACGAGAATACGAGTTATATGCATCATAGGATGCTTGCTTAATTTCCTTATCATGCTCATAAGTGCTGATATATGCATCATAGGATGCTTACTTAATTGGCTTATCATGCCCACAAGTGCTGAGCATATTTCTGATATCTGACGTGCTACCTCCTTTAAAAATATATGACGTTTAAGAGTGCTGACAAACTTTATTAACTTTGTTGTTGTATAAAAAAATGCTTAGGTTGGCCAGGTTAAAATGCAACAGTCATGAAAGATATTTTGTGGTATACAATTTAAATTTTGTTACTAAGTTACTCATATAAGAGTAATGTTCAAGGTTGCATGCCGGACAGATGTCCCAAATGTCATAAATTCATGATAAAGGAATACCGGATTGCAGTAACTGACAAAAATAATGCAATGCTGGTTATCTTTAGAAGATTTTGTTCTTAAGTGATAAGCTTTTGTATGCCAATTCACTTCTCATATCCCCATCAAGTTTTAAAATAATGATTATTTTTATGTAAGCAGATATGTTTGAGCATAGCTGTGCAATATTTGATAGTGTTTGTGGACAGAGCTTGGTGTTTGATGCTCACAAGTTCTTTCATATGCAGATTAACGTTTGAAATTGCATTGAAACTTCGAGGAGGGCCATCTTTGGTTTTTGCTCATTCTATGGGAAACAACGTTTTCCGGTACTTTTTGGAATGGTTGAAACTAGAAATTGCTCCAAAGCACTACATCCAATGGCTCGACAAACATATACATGCATACTTTGCAGTTGGTATGTCAACAAGATATTTTTAATTCCTCGCTAACTGTTTCTTTTCCTCATGCTTCCTGTTTTTTCTTTCTTTCAGGTGCTCCTCTTCTCGGATCTACCGAATCAATTAGAGCTACTCTCTCTGGGACAACGTCTGGTCTTCCAGTCACCGAGGTGAGTTTCAATGTATCTTATTCTATTGCCATAATGTTACCATATAGAATTAGTGACCAGCAAACCATATAGAATGAGTGGCACAACGATCTTACCATTAGATATGTATGGAAAATACTTTCAAGTAACCATCATGTGGAAGTCTAACAATATGTTGTAAGAGAAATTAATGGACAAACTTTAATCTCTACCTATCCATATGTGTCAGTTTCGGGTAACCTTGGAGACTACATTAAAGTCAAACCATCCATTAAAAACGTCAATGGAAGGATTTTTTTTTTGCAAATGGTTAGTGTTGAATTTAAGGTTTTCCAGTCGAAAATTATGTCTTCAAATACTGAATTTATTCATATATATATATTTCTTTGTTCTGCTGCTCTATCTTTTGATTCATAGTCTTCAAATTTTGGTCCTAGATATTCACTGTGGCCTGATGGTATTGTCTTGGGTACCTGACATGTTGATATGCTGTTATTTGTTAAACATATATGTTATTTTGTGTTTTAGATAGTGTCATTAAGATGTCCAGTTGTGTCCAGGATCCAGCTTGTCACTATTGTGCATAGCTTGCCAAAAAGTTTAATAGATTACATGACATATTGTTCATATGATTCTAATTCCCACTTTACGCATCTGAAATTCTATATTGGTTTCAGGGGACAGCCCGGTTGATGTTTAATTCATTTGCTGCTTCTTTATGGCTCTTGCCATTCTCAAAATACTGCAAAGCTGATAATGTATACTGGAAGCATTTTTTTGCGGGAAAGGGAGGTTATCCTCACAAACAACAATGTGATGAGATGGAGTATAATTCAGACAACTCTGGATGGCCCACAACCCTAGTCAGTATCGAGGTTCCTACAGTTCGAGGTTCTTTATAAAATCACTTCCGTTCTTGCAGATATTAAGTTCTTTTCACTTAGCAGTTGCACTGCCTTTTGTCTTTCCCGTTTCACTTTTACAGGTACGGATGCATATCCATCCATTATGGACATAACAGAGGACATAACATCCAGCATGGAGTGTGGAAAGCCAACACTCTTGTCATTTTCTGCCAGAGAAGTTTCAGATGGTACTTTATTCAAAACTATACTGGATTATGACCCCAGAGCAAAGCCCTTCTTCATCAGCTGGAGAAGTAAGTTTTAGTTATGTCTTCTGTACTGCTACTACACCGTAATTCACCAGTGTCTAAAACAAAAGTATAGTACATAGTGCCCACTAAGTAGTCAACCACCAAACAAAGTCTACAGTAGCTTATAACCAAAACTAGTATATAAGACTTCGTATTTTGATCCCCATTGATTTCAGGTACTACCAGGGTGACCCAGTTCTCAATCCTCTCACGCCCTGGGAGAGACCGCCAATAAAGAATGTATTCTGTATATACGGCATTGATTCTAAGACTGAGGTATAGTCGTGGATTCTTCTTTAGTTGTAAAACTTCACTTGTCAGTTGTCACTCATGGTTTTTTATCAAGCAGGTAGGATACTTTTTTGCACCAAGTGGCAAACCATATCCTGATAACTGGATAGTAACAGATGTGATTTATGAGTTTGAACGGTCCCTACTGTCAAGGCAGGTATCAATGATCTTGATTTCAAAAAAATTCAGTGCTCATCTCAGCCAAATACCTGCTGTATTTCTCTCTTTCTGCATGGCTGCTTCTGTGAACGGGTTTCCCTAGAAGAGTGTTTGCTTGGCTGCAACTTGTTTCATCTAGAGGGTCCAAATAGCGAAAAAGGCATTTGTAGCCCGGGCTACAAGTAGCCCTTTATTTTGAATTTTTGAAAACAGTATTTTGAAGTTTCAAAAAATTATAAAAATAAATCTGGAGGTAGGCAATACTATATCCTATAGTTGTGCAATTTTCAATCCGAAACTCCTTTTTATTTTGGGCTTAGAAAAAAGACAAATTCTGACAAGATTTGGTGGACACTATTCACACACCCCAGATCTATAATTTTGTCTTTTTTGTGTAACACAGAATACAACGTATTTGGGATTGAGATTTGGCACACTTGCAGGATATATTTGTGGCTAGATCTAAATATTTTTTCTGTTTTTTTTGAAACTTTAAAATTTAATTTTTGAATGACCAAAATAAAGGGCTACATGTAGCCCGGGCTACGAATTCGCTCTCATCCAAATGGGTCCTTCTATAGATTTTGTTCCTGTCATAAAGTTGCACATTCGAATTTGATGATATCATTGTTACATTGAGATATTTGTGAGGATTTCACTATATCTTAGTTTGCTTTATTTTCTGATATCTGTTTCGTGTTTCTACTCATGAAATGTTGGGAATACTGGAGATAAAAATTGCATGCAATGGTTCGTCTGTATAGAAACCGGTAGTTTGAGGACAGGTTCATAACAAGTTTTCCTGCTTTACTTTAGTGCTACTTATTCACTGTTAATAGCTTTTTTGTGCCTTTTCTTTTTTAACTCAGTTTTTTAACTGTTATGGACACTCCAAGACTCTAATTTTTGGTCTTCAGAATTATTTATCTGGGTCCCTTTGTAATATTATTTTTCCTTACCAGATCAGGTCATTCTGTTTCCGGAAAGCCGAACAATTCCAGTGGAGATGGAACAGTATGTATTACAAAATGCTTTTCCTACCTAAAATCAATCTCTTTTAGTTGAACAAACAAAATTGCTCTACAATAGCAATTGAATAGCTGTTTCATGCCAGGTATCCTACAACTCGCTCTCATTGTGCAAACAATGGCTTGGGCCAAAAGTGAACATAACAAGGGCTCCACAGGTACCCTACATGCCTACTTTCTGCCTGCTGGTATTATTCTTAACGTGCAAACTGAAGGCCTGGCTGTTAATACCCTTGTTTTGGCTTATCAAACTCTCATGACTATTTTCTCGTGGTGCATCACAATGTTAATGTGCCCCTCCTGTTACTTTTGCAGGCAGAACATGATGGATCTGATTTACAAACAAGCATGAATGCTGAGCACCATCATGGTCAGGATCTATTTCCAAACATGACAAGGGCTCCACATGTGAAGTACATAACCTACTATGAAGATGCTGAAAGTATTCCAGGATGGAGAACAGCAGTCTGGGAGCTTGACAAAGGTGCAAAACCGGAATTTCTTTCCCACTAAATGTTACAATTAGGTTATAGTACTTCTCCTTGTACTGCTACTACGTTTTGTTACGAGGCACTCCTTTAGAAGTTTATGCTTTTACATACATTTTTACACTTGAGTCAGGAATATCTGCATGTGAGTATGATGTTCTCATATTTTCCAGAACTTGTATCCAACCCTCTCTCGTACACATACAAAAAGGAATCCTGCATTTGCTATGAAATTCTGATACAGAGGATTTCTTTTTACGAGATGACACAAGTTTTTTCTTATTTGAACAGCAAATCACAGGAATATTGTTAGGATGCCGGTAGTTATGCGTGAGTTATGGCTTGAAATGTGGCATGACATGCACCCTTACTCGAAATCAAAATTTGTGACAAAAGGTTTGCTTCATTTTCATCTCTAGAAATACTGAGTGCAATTTCGAATTTTAGTTCTCTAACAATAAGTTAAACAGTTTTCCGAGGTCCATTAAGAAACGAAGATTGCCACTGGGACTATGGAAAAGCTCGGTGCGGCTTTCCAGAATTCTGTGAATACAGGTCTTTGACCCAGTTATTTCTTGTTTACTAGTTGTACTCTTTTCATTATCTGTAACAATGACATTCTCCAGTCGCTGTAAATTTAGGTACATGTTTGGTGACGTGCATCTAGGAATGAGCTGCAGGCTGAAAAATTCATCAACCACGCTCCTTCGGCAGTATCTCTGAAGTATGTGGCTTTGGTGACGTAATCATCATTTCTTCTCTCTTTGTTGAAAAACCGCATCTAACATGTTTTAGTGACCTATTGCAGACTATTCTTTATTTGACTGAGTAACTTTCGAATCGTCACTTACTGGACATTCCTATTTTGCTTGGCGATGAAGTTACTCGGTGGGATGTAACCTGGACAAGTCAGGGGCTTAAGCCCCATCTGAAATAGGTGAAACTGTGCTCTTGTTCTTGTGGCTATTTTGATATTTGAACTGATTGTAGCGTCTCATGTTCAGAACTAATTTTGTTTGTAGTCATGATATTTTCAGGACTGTATGGTGGTGTTTGTAACACCAAAACCTGCAGCCACGTGGAAGCCAATTATAGCAGAAATTGACTGATCAGCAGTGTTGAAGTTTTGCCATGATATCACACTGATGTGTACAGTAGACAACTAAACTAGTCAATGGTTTGGCTCTCCGGGCAGCCAATTGCTCGCATGAACGGTCGAAAACGGTGCTCCGTCAGTAGTGCTCCGTCGATCAGGATGTATAGGGCGTACTTTGACTAGTTAAGGGTTTGACCAACAGTGGCCCCATTAGTATATGCATAATTTGTGTGACAATAAATTTTGTGATTAGATTTGTACTTAAAAGTGCTTACGTTGTGACTTGCCATGAGTTGGAAATTCAGTTCTCTATAGCTAAACATTATTGGTAATTGGCCGATTAGATTGTGCTTGCTTGATCCCGCTACTACATCTGACTGCGTGCTGGGTGCTTCCATGGAGCCACGATTTTTCTGGGGTAGTTTGTCTCGGTTTGCAGATTGCACCTGCTGGCATGCGTGTTATAAATGAGATCCAAGACCTGCCTCGCCGTCCGATTTTGTCCGCTGAAAAGTTGGTTCTTGTCCGGCGAACTGGTCTGCAGAGTCAAATGTAACAAACATAACTTATTGTCAAGAAAACCACGTTTGTTTATCGTTGGTCAAAGCAAATTTGTGGCAGCCGATTCAGGATAGTAATGGCATACCTTTCTAGGCAAGCAGTGTACTTTCGAGTATGACCACAGAATCGGTGGACTCAGATAACCAAAGACGATTGTCAAGTCTACTGCAATAGAATATTGAAGTAGCATTAGTTTTTTTTTGTTAAATCTGGCCTTGGGCAAATTTTTAAACTAATTCCTCCTCTAGCCCCTGGGTAATCAATTTCGACATCCAACCCTCGGCTCGGCAGCAGTACAGACGGCACCGGGATTGTATAGGTCGGTACCAAGACATTTTGGATCGAGATGCTCCAAAGATTTAGAGCCCCACTTTTCTAGGCGCTTACATGAATTCGGCGCCGGATTTGGTTGGTGCCGACCCGGGTAACCTCGGGGTCGCCCGTATTGGCGCCGAGCCGAGTGTCAGTTTTTGAAATAGTTTTTTGAGTAGATAAAGGATTATTTCAGCCAAGGGGCTAGATTAAAAAAACACATTTATAGCTGGTCAAAGCAAATTTGTGGCAGCAGATTCAGGATCGTAGTGGCATACCTTGCTAGCCAAGCAGTGTTTAGTGTGTTACTCCGGTGTCGAGTATGACCACAAACTCAGTGGACTCAGAGAACCAAAGACGATTGTCAAGTCTACTGCAATAGAATATTAAAGTAGTATTAAAGCATCTCCAATCGGAGTTGCCAAATTTAGCCCCCAAATTGTCCGCGGACATGCTTCTATTGAAAGTAGTAATAGAGCATCTTCAACTGGAGTTGCCAAATTTGGCCCCCAAACTGTCCGCGGTCACGTCCGGGCGTGTCCGCGGACAACGATCGGACAATCCCCAAATATTGCCTCCTACAACCGTGTCCCCCAAAGTCTCTCCATATTGTGGCGTCAATTGAATGTGATTGGTGGAGAAGGAGAGAAAAGAATCAATGAAGGACAAAAGAAAAGAAAAGACAACAGCCCGGGTGCGTCCGGACGTCCCCAAACCCTCCCCACATATGGGCTGGGTTTGGGAACTGCCGGACAGCCCGGACGTTGGGAAGGGTTTGGCAACCGCGTTTGGGTGGTATTTTCCGGCCCAAATCATGTCCGGGCGGTGTGCCCGGATGTTTGGAAAGGATTTGGCAACCCCGGTTGAAGATGCTCTTACGACGCAAGCTAAAAGAAAACCCAACATTTCTTTGCAGCTTAGCATGTGAATCGTCGCGATAGGTTAAGACCCATTGAAAGTCTTACCCAAGTTTTTATTTTTTTATCTCACAAAATATAAAACGTTTTCATAGATTATTTTAGCTTACTAAAACATTTTATATATTTGAATAGAGAAAGCACTTCTACACAACTTATATAGCTTGTTAAGTACGGCTCTTGCATCATGTCACTCTCAGCAGGTTCTCAACAAGAGATTTCAGGAAGCTAGCCAGGTGGCTTGCTGGATACTTGACAGGTGCAACCTCTTTCGCAAGCTTTCATTTCAGGCTTTTGTACCCTTTCTGTTTGGACCAAATGATACCTGAATCTCCTCGTGTCAGTGGCTGTTATTTTTTTCTTACTAAAAATCTATAGCTTTATACTGTTACGCGCGGCTCTTGCATCATGCATGCTGGGTATTGGACAGGTGAAACCTCATTCGCACGCTTTGTTTTCAGGCTTTTTTGTACGTTTTCAGTTTGGACCAAATGTCCAAATGATTTACTTGGGCAGCTCTGGTCAATGTCTTTTACTAAAAAAAACCGTCACATGAATCTCCTCGTGTTATTTCCAGTTCTTCCAGTATCGTCACCGGTGACACTGAGACGCCGGTTGTCTTTGAACAAGCGAACGAACAAAACCTCTGCTTGGTGAGTGGTGACAGGTCAGTTACGTGTGGCAACCGGGGTATATACTACTACCTCCGTTCCAAAACATAAGATGTTTTACAGTAGCATTTTTCAACTCAATCATTTACTTGTGATAGAAAAGCTAAACCACCTGATCGATTACTTTAACCATCTTACAACTTGTGCTGTTTTCGAAGGACTGCCAAAGGGGAACAAGAGCAGAAGGAAATTACTATACCAAACCACCCTCGATTACGTTAACAATCTAGCGACCACCGACGAGTAGTGTTCTTGAGTAGGAGTACTATTCAAAGGACAAGTCGGGCCACGCATCGAACTCCGGCGACCCAAGGTCCGCCAGCCCGTCAAGGTCAAACACGCCCGGCTGCGGGTGCATCATCACCGGCTGCGCTACGGCGGCCGGGACGTCCACTCTGCCGTTGGCTCCGGCGGTAGCTGCTGCACCGGAACGGTGCCCCTGCAGCGCAGCACCGCCGCACCCATGCGCGGCGGCGAGATGGGAGTGGCTGGCGGCGGCGGCGTGAGTGTGCGCCCGACGCGGCTGCGGGCGGAAGATGGCGGCCGGAGGGAAGCCCGTGAGCTCCTGCACCATGGCGCGGAAGTTGGACACGTCGGTGGACACCACGGTGGTGGACGACCGGCGCGACGCGGACGAAGACGTCGAGTGCCTCCTCCTGGGTGGCCGCGGCGGCTGCGACAGCTGCTGCTGCGCGTCCGATGGTACGACCTGGCCGGCGGCCTGCACGGCCGCCCAGGTCGTCGGCGCCGTGTTGCATGGCTGGTACTTGGCGCCGTACGCCACGGTACGAGCCTCCACGCCGTGGTCTCGGTCGCTGCCGCAGGAGTACATCGGCGGGAGGTGTTCAGGATGGCCACGCCACGCACGATAGAATTGAACTAGCGTACGGCTGCTAAGGGTGCTTCCCGGTCCGACGTGTGTATTTATAGTGAGCCTGGCCGGAATTGACCAGAAGAATCAACAGTAGCAGCCTACTTTGATTTTCTAGTTTGGCATGCAGAGCAGTGCTGCTCAAGCTGAAACCTGGAGACTGTGTACTCTACTCTAGCAGCCAGTTTCAGAGTCGTGGTTGTTCTGACTTGTGCAACGACCAATCAACCATCGACAGCATTATTCGCTAACCTAAACTATCTAGCTGATGTGCGTTTTAGAGGCGTTCTCATCTGCTTCAAGGTTAGATAGAGAGTTGTTTAAAATTTGATCGCCCGACGAACTGTTCAAAAGAACACCTATCGATCGAGCTGAGCAAAGCCATGGAAAGGGCAGATCAAACAGTTGGAGGGCCGTTGCGAAATGAGGTGCGACCGGCCGGTCTATATTGGTTGGGCATTCCTTCCGATGCCTTTTCGGTCGAGTAGGAAGGATGGGCACTCTTCGTGCCCCTACGTACGACATGGCGTCCATTGTCTTGTGGATCTGTGGAATTTCTGCGACTGAAGGAGGCCTGATCTGTGGAATTTCTGCGACTGAAGGAGGCCTGATTGATCTCACTCCATATTTCATAGGATTTCACAGCTGCTACCCAACTAGCTGACAGGTCAATTGACGTTAAGAGTCACAGGTCAAGCTTACTAGCTTGCACACTCTTCGCTAAGCAGTTACCACACTCGAAGGTCAAGCTCAGCGAGCCACAGAACTCACGGTCGCAGTATGTCACGGAGAACCTCACGCAGAAACTATAACTAGTTAATTAGTTAAATCGCCCATCGTCACTGACGCCAGACACACTAAAGCAGATAGGTGCATGTACTGAACCAGGAGCCAGTTCTTTTTTTTGACCTGAAACCAGGAGCCAGTTACTTAGTAGCTTTGGTCCTATATGACATGTCATGCAGATGCAAATATGTAATGTAACGCACGACGTCACTACCCACTAAATTCATGGTGTGTAAAACTCTTCTTGATAAGCATGGACTTGCTCACTCACAAAAAAAAAAAGGGATTAGTGAAAATGGAAATTGACTTGCAAAACTAGCCGTGCAATTTTGGCGGTGCTAGTTTTTTAGTGCTGCGCTTATACGCCGGTGAAGAAAGTCGTGCGCTCGTGCGTGCGACAGTCTCTTTCCGAGAACAGTACGTGCGCAGCCTCGCGTTATCACTAAGCTAAGTGCTCACTGAAATGGTGGAAATTTAGGAAGGTTACGTGGTGCAATTACTTTGGCCCACGAACATATCAATATATAACACGTTTTTTTTGGTCTCTAATCTCTTGTCTGGGTTTCACTTTCGTTAAGATTTGCTGGCATGCGTGGACATGGACAATAGATTGGACACGGCGTTTCGGTCATAGGTCTTTTTTTTTTACACGAAGGACGGTGGGGAAGACCCCCACTGCGTCATTTTCTATTTTCCATTAAACATAAATATTTACATACAACAAGTCTCCAATAAAGAAAATTACAAAAGATCCAGCCAATCCTGCATGCCTTCTTTCAGACTGGGTTTAACCCTATGTCTGATCACACTAATCTCATTCTTGGAGAAGGTATAGCAGTTATTAAGATCTCTGGCCTCATTGTCAAAGATGATCTTATTTCGGTGATTCCAACTATCATAGCAATATCAAAGAATTGATTATTTAAACTATTCTTGGCTTCAGTCAACATATCTATGAACTTAACATTAGTATTTCAGGTTTCACCAATCTTTTCCCAGAAACTTTCCCTGAAGGTGCATGAGAAAAATAGATGTTTCATTGTTTCTCTTTCCGAGCTATCACATAGCACACAGTTAGTAGATTCAACATTGAAGTTCTTTCTTGTCAGAAGATCTCTGATATTTATTCTGTCTTGTATCATCAACCATGCAAAGAATTTATGCTTGGGCAAACATGGGGTTTTCCATAACCATTTAAATGGCGCTGGAGCTTCGGGAGCTTTCGTAATTTCCAAATAAACTTTTCTCGTAGAGTATTTAATACCACTCCATGGAAATTTCCAACCATCTTTTACATCACCCTCATGAATGTTCTCCAGCTAGGTCTGGAATTAAAACTCGAAATTCGCGAGTTAAACGAGTAACTCGCGACTCGACTCGCCTCGACTTGAACTTGAAATTAAACGAGCCGAGCCAAGTTTTCAATTTTCTCGTTAAACGAGTTCGAGCTTTTCGATTACCGAGTAACTCGTTTAGCTCGCTTAAGCCCAGCCCAACTAGCAAAGTCAGCGCAGCCCAAGCCCACCAAGCGTAGCGAGCGCACGAGCACGAGGCCTGCTAGGTTAGCGATTCCCATCCTCAAATCCACTCGCGTCACCTGCCGCCGCCACAACTTCTTCTCCTCTCTTCGTCTCTTTGATCTCCGGCTACCGGCTCAGCTCGACTTCCACCCGCCCGCCCCGTCACCGCCAGCCACCGCACACCCCAACCCCGCCGACCACTGCCAGACCCTGTCCTAGCCTGCCTCCTCTCTGTACTGGTGTCATCCTCGAGTGACCACCATGCCATGGATAAGCAGCTGAGCTTCGATCCCTCCGCCTCGATGTCGGCATCGCTGGAGTCCGCACAGCTCCGGTACAGCACCATGTCGGGAAGGCCTCCACGGCTTCTTGCTCCAGTTTACTTGCGGTTTTACCGAGCTACTCGCGAGTGCTCGCGAGCTCACCGAGTAGAGCCGAGCTCAACTTTTTGACTCGTTTGTTGAACGAGCCGAGTTGAAGCAAGCTCGTCAGTTAACCGAGTCGAGCCGGGATGGCTCGGCTTGGCTCCAATTCCAGCCCTATCTCCAGCATGTTTATAAACTGAGTACTCTCCTCATAGGCAATTATAGATAGTGGCAAACTGAAAAAATCCAGTAGTTCATCGGGTCATAGGTCTAGATGTACCTATTATGTAAACCATTTTAAATTTTTCTATAAAATATAAAAAATTCCAATTAAAATTTTGGATATACATCTGAACATTTTATGTTAGCACAAAAAGTTTCGCAAAGAAAAGAGTTTTTTGTGACCTGTGCGAAAATGACAAATAATGTCGCTTACAAAGTCATTTTGATGCACCCGGATTTTTCTTTTTTGCACAACTGTAAAAAATGTCTTTTCTTCACGAAACTTTTTGGGCTAACATAAATGTTCTGATCTATATCCGAAATTTTTACTTGAATTTTTTTTGACATTTTGAAAAATGATTTTCACGCAGTGGGTGCATCTACACCCATGACCCAATATGGATTTCCACATAGATTGCGCTATAGATGTGTCCATCTAGGGGCGCATCGTGTCCCAACCATGCGACGGTGTAGTTGTGTTTTGGCTCCCGAGCTCCATGTAGCTCTTTTTTGAAAAAACCAAAAAAAAATGCTTTTTGATGTTTCCAAAAATTGGGAAAGATAAGAGGTAATTACTATCTATGTGAAATTCGATGAGACCGTCGACCTTAACACAGAAAATCCAATCCTCTAAGGCATGCTAAATGAACAAATGACCGATGTTTGCTAGATTTACGGATATATCATGGTTTTGTTAAGTGCTGAGCACAAACTAGAGATTAGCTTTTCGCAAAAAAAAAACTATAGATTAGCGACCAAATTATCTGAGAGTATGATGACCAAAAAGAACAAACCCCCACGAATGTAGTTCACTTTGTCCTTACTAGTTTATAGGATTTTTTTAGTGTAACCACAAATTTTCTAGAGAAAATTCCACACATGCCACTCAAATTTTGACAAGATGTCCATGTAGTCATGTACCACTCAAAGTATATGAGTTCTAAATATGCCACTAACATGTTGCACTTGATACAAATATTCCACTTACACCATTTTGTGTTGATTTTTGCCATTATCATTTTACCTCTACTCTTTTGTGTATACAATGAAAGCCAGGATATTTCGATTTTGTTTTTGTTTACACGGATCGCCAAAAATGATTGGGCTTGTGTTCCAAATTCGAGAAGGGCCATCCGTAGATCAGATACGAATTTATATAAAAACCGCCGTATGCATTACTTTGATGCAGATGCTGGGGCACTGCTTCCATTTCTAAAAAAAAAGTTGATTTGCAGGAATGTTTTCACTTGGGTTTGCTTATCGAAAAAAGTATGAGTTGGGTTTCAAGCCCACCACGCTCACGCGGATGCAGCCCACGGGTGAGAACGGGACATGAACAAGGCAACGTGCCAGGCAAATCCTATGCGGTGCCAGTACTACCCTATTCTACTCGTCATCGGAGATGACGATGACACCTGTGCCGGAGCTGGAGCCGGAGGCGCCCTGTGCCGGAGCCGGAGGCGTATCCTCGTCAGAGTCGGAGTCGAGAAGAGAGAGGCCGGATCTGCCTCGCCGTAGTGGCCTCCCTTAATCGCCATCTCCTTTGATCTGCTCCTCGATGAAGCTGACCCTGTTCGTCATCTGACCGAGGAGGATGCGGTCAGCTGCCTCGGCCTTGAGCTGCTGCTCGGCTGCACGGTGCTCCGCCACCTCGGCCTGGATCCTTGCCTGCTCTGCCTCCGCCTGCGCTCTCCACTGCTCCGCCTCCGCCTCCGCCTGATATCTGGCTTCCTCCTCCTCCATTCGTTGGCGGAACTCCGCACCCATTATTTCGATGAATAAGGGATCTGCATCAAGCTCGACAATGTCGACCGGCGCCGCCTCCTCCGCCTCCGCCTCTGTGGCCGCCTGCGCTTTGGCCGCCATTGCTGCAACCTCTGCCGCATCGCGTGCCATGGCCTCCCGGTAGATCCACGCCCTCTTCTCATGGTGGAGGTGGAGGAAGGGGAGGAGGTGCCGGAAGTGGTGGATGCGGAGAAGAGGAGTGCGGCGGCGGAGGAGTGGAGTGTGGGCTAGGGTTTGCTCGGACCCTCCACTTATAGCCGAAATGGCCTCCTCGGGCAGAGCGCCGGCCGGTATGCCATGAATGCCGGCCGGTGCGCCATGAATGTCGACGCGTGGACGGACGGTCAAAGTGACCTCTTCGCGTGGACGGGCGGTCAAGCATGGGCCGCGGTGTCCGCGACCACGGGGCGGACGCGTCCGGTGGCCCAAAACCCTCCCCACATATGGGCTGGCTTTGGGGACTACCGGCAGCCCGGACGCTTGGGCTGGCTATGGGGGCCGCGGTTGGATGGTGCTTCAGGCCCAAATCGTGTCCAGGCTGTCCGCCCAGACATTTGGGAAGGGTTTGGCAACCATGGTTGGAGATGCTCTAAGAGATCTTTATGAGAGGCATGAAGCTTGGAAAGCAGCTCGAGTGAGATAACGTTCTCCGCTGGAAGTACATCGCACCATCCGATATTTTCAAAGAAACATATGGAACGTTGCACACATCTAGGCCCGCCGCCCCTCCTTACCGAGAGCACATAAATGAACCTCAGGCTCCAGAGAGCCCTTTAATTAAAAATTCAGAAAAAACATTTTAAATGTAGACAATGTTATATTGAACCAACGTTTAAGATCTCAACTCGGGACATCTTGTATTTTTTTGCTGCACAAAAATGACAAAATCTGACATTTGAGTTAGTGAATGGTGCAAATTTTCAAACCCCCAAAATCTGTCAGATTTGCTTTTTTGTGTACTCCATGATCTGACTTATTTTGTTTTGAGATTTGCACATTTATAGAATACACCATTCCCCACATGCAAGATTTTTTTGACATTTAAAAAATTATAAATATTGATTTTAAGGCCACCATGGAGTTCGGGCTACTCCCTTACTCATGCTGACATAAGAGTGTAATAGTCACCAAAAAGGGATATACAAGAGGACCAAGCTCAACCATTTTATGACATAATGGTTAATAGTTTATACATTGTATATTCCTGCATAAAATGTTTTGATATATACGAACTTTTACATGGAAAAGCATTAACTTGAGGAAAAAACCACGGCCCAAACCCAATCAAATCTTTATTTACTATTAATCAAGTACGAGATACAACAATTTCTTCTCTAGAGAGCACTAGAGGATCTCATACATCAAAATATTATAAATCTTGGATAGATGCAACAACAAGATTTGGATCACAAGAGTTAGTGATTGGAACAATCTCACCAGAGATGGTGAAAACATAGCTTGAAAGAGACAAGATAGTGGATCTGGACTCTGCAAACTTTAGGAACACTAAGTGCTTGATCTCAATCTCTTTTGCTTGAACCCTCAATTTTTTTTCTCTTTTGCTTGAACTTGCTCACCCCTCCCCCCCCCCCCCCCCCCCCCACCATTTTCTATTGGTTGTCTTCTTTCTTCCTTTCTTCTCCAATGGAGGCTAAATTAAAATTTTCATCACTCCACCTGGTGGTGGATGGGTGGAGGCTTAATATCCCTTGTCCTCATGTGCAAAGTCCAAAATGATTTGGAGTCATAACTCTAATAGGTACTGGAGTTCTGCACTTGTTTGGCTCGCCTGAATAGGTTCAAATTGGCATCTCCTCATAGCCCACATCAGAAGGATACCTAAAAATTTGAAAGCATGCTATGGATTTTTCACATGTTGTTACTTGATGCTATTCCCAGCATGAACCTCTTGCTTTATATAAAAGCATGGTCGAAAGGTATTTTCTCTAAAAAAACATATTAAGTATATGATATGATCGGTCATCTCCATTTGTCACTTGTCAAGTGAATTCACCTATGTTATCAAACTGTATGTTACCAAAGAGATAAAACGTGAATGAAATTGCCATGATCTGATTTTTTGCTTGGAAGAATTGCATTGTTTGGCTGAGATACTAATCATTTGGCTACTAATCCCTTCTAAGTAAGATGATTGATATTCATCATTTTACAATGGCATAGTGTCTTAGTTAAAGGATTAATTAACATTGTAGCCACACATCATCACTTTCCAAACAAGCTAGATATTTTGTTTTAGACTAAGCTAGTTATAGGAAATTGAATTCATCTATCTAAATTCCAGTTTTTGAAGTCATCACAAAAATTGGATCCTGGGATCAAATCATTATCACCGATATAAAATGCTGATGCAATTTCTCTCTAAATGAAACCAAGTATTACTAAAATTATAAGATAAAGCGGAAAACCATGAGAAAGCGGTACCAGATTATTTCAATCTTTTCCTTTCTATTACTCATAACTTTACATGATTGAACTTGTTCCTATACAATCAACATCACCCATGTTCCTCCTACGTGTGTCCTTCTAATGCCCTAGTAACTCCTATGAGATGTGGGTGAGGATGCACATAATCTTTTCGTCTCAAAAGTTTCGGGGCTTTGTGACGATCTAGTGGACAAGGATGTTGCCGAGTTGGGAGATCAAACGGATCTCCTGGGTCAGCTACCAACTAATAAACATGGACGTAAGAAAAAAATTGTCGATAAAAAGAACCTTAGACGAAGTGCTAGACTGAAAAAGAATAAACAATGAAAGATTTTATTTGGAACTGCGAAGGGTTTAGGGATTCGGCGAAGCATCTAAGAGTTCAGGAATCAATACGGGACTTTAGTTTGGATGTTGTAGCCTTACTAGAAACTGGTCGGTTTAGTTTTTCAGCACATTTTCTAAGGAATTTGTCGGCTGGTAGTGACTTCTCTTGGTTTTGCTTGCCACCACAAGGGAGATCAAGTGGTATGTTAGTGGGGGTTAACATGGAAACGCTGACTGTTCGAGAGGTGGATGCCGGTGATTTCTGTGTGAAGTTTCATTTAAAATCAAAAGATGGATTTGAGTGGAACTTTGTGGCAGTTTATGGGGCAGATCAAGAAGCACAAAAACACATTTTTCTTGCTGAATTAGTTCGAATTTGTGAGGCGTCACCAATACCTTTGCTAGTTGGGGGGGGGGGGGGGGGGGTTCAACATTATTAGAGGACCACATGAGAAAAATAATTCAAATTATAATGCACGTTGGCCTTTCCTGTTTAATTCGGTAATTGAAACTCTAAGTCTAAAAGAGATCAAATTGTCAGGGAGGCAATACACGTGGGCGAGTCGACGAGACACACCTATGTTTGAGAAACTTGATCGGGTGCTTGCTAGTGTAGACTAGGAACAAAAATTTCCGTTGGTAACTGTAAGAGCTTTATCACGGACAGGGTCAGATCATACCCCTCTACTTATTGACTCAGGTGAACAAGCTCACATGGGCAATACTTCTCTTTTTTCTTTCGAATTAGCCTGGCTAAAAGAAGATGGGTTTTTCAAAATGGTTTCCAATGAATGGCAAGCACCAGTGCGTGGAAACACACCGATCGAGGTGTGGCAAAATAAAATAAGACATCTAAGAAGATATCTTAGGGGCTGGGAACGACACAGAAGTGGTATATATAGGAAAGAAAAAGAAAGACTACTTGGTATTATTGTTTTGCTAGACATTAAAGCTGAAACTAATCCTCTTAACACAGCAGAATGTGATACTTTGAGAAGATCTAATGATAGTTTAGCCAAATTAAGAAGAGAGGAGGAATCTAAATGGGCACAACGGGCTAAAGTGAAACACATACAAGAAGGAGGGAATAATACAAAATATTTCCACCTTATTGCTAATGGGAAACATAGGAAAAAGAAAATCTTCCAGCTGGAACAAGAGGAAGGTACAATTGTAGGGGACGAAAATCTAAAAGTTTATATTACTGAATATCACAAAAAGTTGTTAGGGGCGCCGACCGATAATAACTTTTGTCTGGATGAAAATGTGGTTTCAGATATACCACAAATTTCTAGTGAAGAGAATGCGATCTTGACAGCCGACTTTACTTCCGATGAAGTCCTAGAGGCTATTTCGCAGATGGAGCATAACAAGGCTCCGGGACCAGACGGGTTCCCTGCTGAATTTTATAAAACTTTTTGGAATGTGATTAAAAACGATCTTATGGCTATGTTTGTTCAGCTGCAAAATGGCCACTTGCCTCTGTATAAACTTAATTTTGGGATAATTACCTTGCTGCCAAAAAAAGAGAATGCGGTCCAAATTCAACAGTACATACCGATCTGTCTGTTGAATGTGAGCTTTAAAATCTTTACAAAGGTTGGAACCAATCGTATAACTCAGATTGCTCACAAAGTTATTTGACCAACCCAAACTGCATTTATGCCAGGAAGACATATCCTAGAGGGGGTAGTTTTCCTACATGAGACCATCCATGAACTTCATAGGAAGAAAATGGATGGGGTCTTATTTAAGATTGATTTTGAAAAGGCATATGATAAAGTTAAGTGACCTTTCCTATTGCAAACGTTGCGAATGAAAGGTTTCGACAAGAAATGGTGTGATCTCATCCAAAACTTTATAATGGGTGGGTCGGTGGGGGTTCGGGTCAATGATAACATTGGACATTATTTTCAAACCAGAAAAAGGACTTCGACAAGGCGATCCCCTTTCTCCTATTCTATTTAACATAGTGGCAGATATGTTGGCTATCCTTATTTCATGTGCAAAGGAGGATGGTCAGGTCGGATGTCTTATACCGCATTTGGTCGAGGAAGGGATGTCAATTTTACAATATGCGGATGACACCATTTTATTCTTAAAACACGATTTATAGAAGGCGGTTAACATGAAATTGATTTTGAGCATATTTGAACAGCTATCAGGGCTGAAAATAAATTTTCATAAAAGCGAAATATTCTGTTTTGGGAAAGCTAAAGAGGCTGAAGCCCAATAAAGAAGTATTTTTGGTTGTGAGGCTGGGAACCTACTATTTAAGTACTTAGGAATCCCAATTCACTATAGGAAACTGCTGAATAAGGAATGGAATTCAATCGAAAAATGTTTTGAAAATAAGTTAGGCTGCTGGCAAGGAAAGCTGCTCTCATATGGAGACAGGCTCGTTCTAATAAATTCGGTGCTTACGAGTCTTCCAATGTTTATGTTATCCTTTTTACAGATACCTAAAGGGGTACTGAAAAGGTTAGATTTTTATAGGTCTCGTTTCTTTTGGCAAAGTGATCAAAACAAACAAAAGTATAGACTCACAAGATGGGATATTGTTTGTAGACCAAAGGACCAAGGAGGTTTAGGAATCGAGGTCCTTGATATAAAAAATAAGTGCCTGTTAAGCAAATGGATTTATAAACTTATGAATGAGGAAGGAGTTTGGCAAGAGCTTTTAAAGAACAAATACTTACAAACTAAGACGTTGTCACAAGTGACAGCGAAACCAACTGATTCCCAGTTTTGGAAATGTCTTATGGGTGTAAAAGAAATCTTTTTCAACAAAGGAAAATTTGTCGTTGGTAATGGTCAATCAACCCGTTTTTGGGAGGACTCTTGGTTGGGAGAAGTACCTCTGGCTGTCCAATACCCAACACTGTATAGTGTAGTGCGCCATAGAAACATTTTGGTGGCTGAAGCTTTAGAAAACTCCTCGGTACACATTGAGTTTAGATGAAATTTGACGGGTAACAAATGGGATGCTTGGTTACATATATTACAAAGGCTTATAACTTGCACTTTAACTAATGAGGGAGATAAATTTGTTTGGAAACTTACTTCTACAGGTTCTTTCACGGTAAAGTCCCCGTACGAGGACTATCTAAATGGGCATACCGTAAATTTGCGCAAACAAATATGGAAATAAAGATACCATTAAAGATTAAGATTTTTATGTGGTTCTTATATAACATAGTTATCTTAACGAAAGATAACCTTGCTAAACGTAATTGGAATGGGTGTACGAAATGTGTGTTCTGTGATTCAGAGGAGTCTATAGATCACCTCTTTTTTACATGCCCTTTTGCGCATTTTTTATGGACAATTGTGCAATATTCTTTTAACATCAGTACCCCAGCTAATAGTACGAATATGTTTGGGAATTGGCTAGATGGGGTAGAAAAGAAGCTTAAAGCACAAATCCGTGTGGGAACTTGTGCTCTATTATGGTCTATTTGGAGATGTCGGAATGATATCATTTTTAACAATGCACGCCATGCTAATTTTCTACAGGTTATAACGTATGGCTACCCACTGGATCCACGAGTGGGCTCTACTGGTCCCAGAGGCGCAACGTGCGCATATCGACTCTGGATGCACCCGGCTGGAGGCGGTCGCTTTGGATATATATTCCCGGGGTACCTGGCGGCTGTCTAGAAGAATTCAAGACGTTTAATAAGTTTAGACGCTCTGAGAGGCTCTTGTGGTTTTTAAGACTGTTTTTACCTTTTTATGTATTTCTGGTTGAGATGTAAACTCTGATTCACTCTAAACGATGCAATAAAAGCCGTGTGCATCAATCGATGCAGAGGCTGGGGCTCCCCCTTTTCTAAACAAAAAAAATGAGACGTGGGCATGGACGAGCAGTGATCGCTGCCAATATACCGGGGATCGCCCCTTTCTCTGAATTTCTCCAGATGATCACCATTCTCCCCTGATTATCGTCTCTCTGGCCCGACATGGCGATCCCGACCACTCTGTGTTGTCATATCTAGGTTTAGGTTCTTAACGAAATGATGATATCAGAAGTAGGCAAAACATAATTTATTATTTGTATACGTTTAATTACAATACATGTAGATAAAAATTATGAATTACATAGTTTTCTTTTAAGAATTATAATATAGACGCAAATGCTCACAAACATGTAAGTACACTCACCATATGAATGCACGCAGGCACACCCTACCCTATATATGAGCACCTTCGAAAGATTGAGCTTACGAATTTTAAGATTGACGAAATCACTCCAGATGCATATCTTTGTCTAAATTAGGATAAATTAGTACAATTGTTCCATCGACATATCCGTTTTTTTTAATATGTCAACTTTTTGTCCCGTTGCAACGCACGGGCATGTTTCCTAGTATAAGATAAAACAGAAAACCATGAGAAAGCGGTACCAGATTCTTTCAATCTTTTCCTTTCTATTACTCAGAACTTTACATGATTGAACTTGTTCCTATACAATCAACATCGCCCATGTTCCTCCTACGTGTGTCCTTCTAGTGCCCTAGTAACTCCTATGAGATGTGGGTGTGGACGAGCAGTGATCACTGCCAATATACGGGGACCGCCCCTTTCTCTGAAGTTCTCCAGATGATCACCATTCTCCCCCGATTGTCGTCTCTCTGGCCCGACATGGCGAGTCCGACCACTGTGTGTTGTCATATCAAGGTTTAGGTTCTTAATGAAATGATGATATCAGAAGTAGGCAAAATATAATTTATTATTTGTATATGTTTAATTACAATACATGTAGATAAAGATTATGAATTACATAGTTCTATTTTAAGAATTATAATATAGACGCAGATGCTCACAAACATGTAAGTACACTCACCATATGAATGCACGCAGGCACACCCTACCCTATATATGAGCACCTTCGAAAGATTGAGCTTACAGATTTTAAGATTGACGAAATCACCACAGATGCATATCTTTGTTGACAGGTACGTCACCTACAACTGAAAATAATAGCTTGATTAAATTCTGGATTAAATCCAGATAAATGTGAGCACACATGTCAAGTCTAAAATTTGGATCGGGGTGGGCGCTGGTTCCACCACAAGGAATCTAATCATCTTTGCTATGTTCAGTTCGCACTAATTACATACTTGCATATGGAACATATTTACGTTAACAATACATTACATACTTGCATACGTACAGGTATTTTGTCGCGTTCAATATCAGTATCTGGGCCGGCTGGCTTTCCTAGAGACAACAGTTTGTCCGGACATGTACACGGTTTCTTCTTTCTGTCGGCCGCTCTACCGAAAATACCGGGCAGCTACTAGGGTCAGCCTTTTCGATGCGGTACAAGTAATTGCAACTTGCGGATTACGTACTTTCTCACCTCCGCTCTTGCCGGTAGACAGACCTGCCAACGCTACATATATGCACTTCTTGCTACGCTCAACCCCACTGCCACTCAGCTGAAAACCAGTTCGGAATTGTATATCCTCTCGTAGATTGCACTGCAGCCCATCAGACAAAACAAAAAACACAGCAGCAATCGTGTGTGTGTGTGTGATGGAGCAGCTGCGGCAACAAGATCCCGTCAAGAACCAGACAGCTGCACTGGAGGCTCTCTCCCCGTGGCTGAACAACCCGCGGCAAACCGTCGTCCGTGTGGAGGCTCTCACCGCCGCGGTCATCGTGCTGCTCCTCCTGCAGCTCGTCCTTAGCTCGTTCAGGCGGCAGTCGACCAGGTTCCTCGTCCAAGCTGGTACCTGGGTGGCGTACACGGTGTCGTTCCCGCTTATCGCCTACACGCTGGGCATGATGCAGTCCTCTCCCGTCAAGAGCGCCTTGTACCCGGTCTGGGCTGCCTGCCTGCTGCTGGCCGCCGGCTGCACCAACGCCCTCAAGGCCTACGATCTCGACGACAACAACAAATGGAAGCGGAGATACTTCAATCTTCAGCAGTATCTCATCTACGCGTCCTTGATCTGGTGGCTACTCGTTCCTTGCAAGCCTACCCTGAAGAACTATCTCTTCGGCGCCCGCAAAGACAAAGTATCCATCGCAGATGTCATCTCTCCTGCGCAATGCGTCACTCTCTTGTGTATCGTTGTTACCATCACGGCTGATGTCTTTCCAGATCGGATGGCTGTGAAAAGCTATTTTCACGGAGATGTAGCCAAGTTCTTCAAGGACCTGGAATCATCAACCTGTGGAGAAGGGTACGATCCTGCCACCATGAAAGGCTACAAATACCCACTTCGACTTCTTGGAAGCTCCAAAGACGATTATGGGGCAATCACCATCGACCAGATCTGGCAATGTCAGGTGTGTACTCGAACTAATATACGGATCAACTTTATTAATTAGGCAATGCTAATTAATGGATCATATTAATCTAACTAACCCCATCAATACATTTGGACTAGTGCGGATTTAATTAGGGCAATGCCATCTTCTTAGTCGATGTAGACTTGATTGCAACATAGATGATACTAGATAATATCCCACGGGGCTAGATCCTGCATAAATTCATAGAACCTATATAGTGGAGGAATCCACTTAGCAAAAAGAGAAGTAATTGGACTCATAATATGATAGATATGGAAGACAATTTTATATATCTTACTTTCATATAGTTTTTTTTTGATATTGGACAAATTGTTTATTGTATGATTGTAAAAATAGTTAAATGATCATTTAGACATGGTTTTTCATAGTATTCCCAACTTTCTAGTTTCATCAATATGTCATATGATATGAGCTTCTCTTGGCCAAACAACTAAAGAGCAACCAAAAGGATTATTTGATTAGTTAGGTTGCATCCTTTACTAATTATATGGTAGGCGTGTCGGGAGAAAAGAATACCTATAGTAAATTGTCCATGTCCCCCCCCCCCCCCCCCCCCCAAACTAATATTCATAATTATAGTATATTGTACATGCAATCTAGCCACATCATCTATTTTCTAGACATAGTCCAGGTCACCATTTCTTTTCCGACAAATACAGAAAAAATCACATTAATTAAATATAAAATCTTGACTATTGTGAAATTTTTGTATTTTATTTATCCAAACAACTTCACATTTCATGTGTCCTATACATTTTCATTTACACAATATCCTTGATGCAATTCCCGATGCAACACGCGGGGTACTTTTCTAGTATGATAGATATGCAAGACAATTGCATAAATTTCATATTTTTTTGGTATTGCACAAATAGTTTATTCTAGGATTGTAAAAATATGAAAATGATCATTTGGATGGGGTTTTTCATAGTATTCTCAATTTTCTAGTTTCATCAGTATGTCATATTAGCTTATCTTGGCCGAACAACTAAAGAGCAACCAAAAGTATTCTTTGATTAATTAGGTTGCATCCTTTACTAATTATATGGAAAGAGCATATGGAACGTCTTCACACAAACTGGTTAACACCAAGGAAATAAATAACTCACCACCATGTCGTCCATGACGCTCGAAATAAAAAAACTTACAATGTGAGAGTTGTCTGAAACTACGAGTTGAAGCTAGTTGTCAAATTTTTTAGAAGATCGATCATGTTCCAAGAATTTGAGGAAATAGATTTAAAAATACTCCAAACATAAACACAAATTCAAGAGTTATAGTTATCAAAACTTGAAATCGATTCATAAGAATTAAATCACATCGTCGATGTTTATCTTTTATGTGTAGAGCTCATCCTGAATTAAAACACCATTGTGTAGATCAGAAGAGATGAGCTAACGTAGATTAACGAAGGTGAGCAGAATAGATCTGGTGCAAAGCATTAGGTACATACTGTAATCCTTGAGCCAACAAGTGCGAACATGAGCCCCATTTGCGTTAGATGGAGTCCGACTTCATAAAAAGAATCGTGCGTTCCCGCGGGAGCTGGTTGCATAGTGCTTTAGGGACGCTGGCTTGAGTCGTCTCGGCCCATAAGCAACCAAGCACAAAGGTTTTTGCACCCTAATGGGCTTGGTTGGACTAGTCCGACCAACCAAACATGGCCCTTGTTTTTCTATATTTCCACTCAGATCAGGTCTCGAGTTTAAAAATCTGAAATTAATTTTCATTTTCCCAAATTATCTTTTATTAAATTATATGTATATTATCAATGATATGGAAATCATATTGGGTATGATAATTCTCGGCTTAATGAGAATTAATTCAGAGATTAATCAACTCCTTAAACGTTGAATATTGCACTACTAGTCAGTTGCACCATGGTTGCAAATCAGATGTTTTGAGTTGCACACTTGTTGCAACTGATTTTTTTGTAGTTGCATTATGGTTGCAACTGAATTTTCCTTTTAAACGTGGGCGACTATGATTTGATTGAGACAATTCCCATTAATTCCAATGAGCATTAGGTGAACCCAAATCATATTGCTAGAAGAGGATATTATAATAAATAGAATGGTCTACTTTAAATTATCTGCACGTTGGTTTTTAACATTCGATGACCTATTTTTTTCCAACATCAGGACATTCCCGTAAATTCAGGACTGACGTGTGTTTGGCCTTCGCCTTGTATGAATTGCTGAAACAACGCTATTACGGAATGTCCTGCATGCCCAGCACTGTGGAAGATCTTCGTAAGTCTCATGAATTTGTCTTAAGAGGGATTGCTACGGACAGAAGATGGCTTTGATAGAGCTTTCCGGATTATTGAGGTGGAGCTGGGATTTTTCCATGACCATCTGTTCACAAAATATGGTTCTATTTTTTCTTCTCATATTACCTGGTTGCTCGTGTTCATTGTGAGGGTTACTCTGTTTCTCAGAGTTGGAGTTTCTATCCTACACAACCACTATCCATCAAGACATTCAACGCCATCATCGAAGTTCGCGCTGAAAAGGATGACAACGGCATCACATTGTTGATTCTGGGCACAATTCTTCTGATAGAACTACTCCAAGTTGTACTTTATTTGGGATCAGATTGGTTCAAGGTGAATGCTGCTTGTCTGTTCGTACACATCCAGTGCTCACGTCAAGTTTGGAAGCTCGCCGGATATATTAACAACTTTACCATATTCAGGTACTACTGGAAACATAGAATCGGCCGGCGCTCGATAATTTTTACAGCAATGCTGGTATAGCTGATTACAACCATGAAAATATGTTGCGAACGGTGAAGCATGCTATTGCTAGGTTCCTGAAATCATGCCATGGTCGGCTAACTAACGGAGAAGGGTCATTAATGCAGAATTATGTGCTTGGACATTTCAAATGGGCATTACAGGGCCAATCGCAGATAGACATCATGTTGACTTGGAGCATCGCAACGGATTACTGCAAAGTTGCTCCGACTAATGCGGAGCCCATGCATGAGGCTGGGACATCTACAGGACAACAAGAGAAGGAGTGTCACGAGCTAATCGCAGTCAATCTATCAAGATACTGCGTGCACTTGATGTTCTCTGCGCCTGAATTGCTTCCTGGATACTTCGGTGATACAACATTTGCCATACACGAGGTGATGAACCAAGCGTCCGCAGTTAGGAATTCCCCAGGTGCTCATGGAATGTACCAGGCTATGAATGACTTAGAAAACCTAGAGGAAGACCAAACGACCTTCATGAGAGGCGTCAAGCTCGGAAAGCAGCTTGAGCAGATGCCGAACAACGTTCTTCGATGGAAGGTAATGGCTGATTTCTGGGCAGAGAAAATTCTCTACATCACACCATCTGATAATGTGAAAGAGCATATGGAACGTCTTGCAAAAGGCGGGAGTTCCTGACACACATTTGGGCCCTCCTTACTCATGCTGGCATCGTCAAGATTAATAGGGATATATAAGAGGACCATGCGCAACATTGAACAAGATGCGCGACTTCAAGGTGTATAATTTCTGCTATATCGGCAACATTTCTCTTCTGCTTTATAGTATAAAAAACATCATCTATTGTTGTTCCCTTCGACTTCACTCCAAGTTATTGTGTAATATTCGTTTAGTTTGATATGTGCAATTGTGCACACTGGGTAGTGCGCACTCCATATTATTTGTGTGAAGTTTTCAGTAACGTTGTGTAAACTTTCAGTTTTATATGCAAAACGTGATACCGTCTGTCTCGTGCCATTGTACGTGAAGGCCGGGAGAGATTACATGGACTGATGGACTGGTACGCTGGTTGTTAGCACTAATGATCTACTGATCCAATCTTTACAAATGAATCTTATTACAACGCGTCATACACATGCACACGTTACTCAACTATGCTAACTACCCTGCTATATCTGACACCCCTGATATATCTCTAACACCCCTTCTCAATCATATCATTTATGAGGTTGAGATTGTGATTGAATTATTGAAATTGCCAAGTACTAAGAAACGTTTTAGTGACATATCTACCACATGGTCTTTTAGGTGAAAGAATCCGATCTCTAGTAATTAGTTAGTATGCTATATTATGTTGTTGAATGGTACATGTACTAGGAATGTCATGCTACGTTTAACAATTTAGTTGTCGAAATCACTTGTCTATCCTCTTTATCTGTGATTCCATTAACAGTTTGGATGTTCAATGGTTATTTCAAATTCTTTTCCACTCGACGAAAATGAAGTGATCTTAGTATCCAGTTTTCACTGAAGAGAATCAACAATTTAGTTTACTTTTGGATTATGGAAGATTGGTTGTATGTGTATTCATTTTTTTCGTTTTTGTTATCTCTTATAACATAATTCTGATTTCTTTTACCTTGGTTGTGGTATGTACTTTTCAGTTTCATATTGCCATGCCAACTTGATGCATTCCTTAGAAACAACCTTGAGCAGAACGATTTTACAAAATCACAGTTCAATCGAACATCTTAACCATATTTAAATTCTCACTGATCAGTACCAATGTCACAACATCCAAGCTTTGCATATCCTTCTACGTAGAATTTTGTTCATCAGCTTTAGTAAGAGATAATTAGTTGGGTTTACTTTACCGAAATCGAAATGTTTATTTATCAAATTAAATTTAAGCGGTGAAATCTTTATGTTTTTGGTACACTATGTGACTATTTTTTGCTCAAAACTTGGTAATGATGCGAGATGTGCATAACAGTTCTAAAATTATATGCTTGACACAGTTAGAGAGGAACCATGAAAATATTTAGACCCCATTGCAACGCACGGGCAATTAGCTAGTAGTATACAATAAATAGATGTAAGTGTTGCAGAAGTTTTTGAAGATGTGGGGGGTTGTATTAGATTTAGAAGAGTTTTATGGAGGTGAAAGAGCTGATATCACACTTCTAGTTTTTCAAATTAGCCCCATATTTGTAGTCCATTAGTGATGAATATCTGATCAATTTATTAAGGGGAGAAACTTGAAGATGACACAGTGTTATAGAATTCCTTTTCAGCAATAGTAGTGTTGTTTGATCAATATTTAATCATTGGTTAATCTCACCATCCATTTTGCAGAGATTCTATGCATGCCAATGCAACGACACTATGCTTCTAAATCAAACATCATATTAAAAAATAATAAGCTTTTTCTACAAGCAGAATCATATATTCAGATCGATCAGCCTGCGTTTGCTAGTACGGACTACTATATTGTTCCGGACTTTCATGGAAACTTTTTGCCTTTGGACCCCGGCGCGGCGGCCGGGGCGACCCTGCCGTCATTGCCGGCGAGCTTCATGTACTTGTCCTTCCTAGTCAGCGTGGTGCACTCGTACCCGAGCTCCTTGGCGATGACCCGCTGCACGTGGTTGGCCACGTCCACGGCGGCCCTCCCGCCGGCCCCGCACGTCTCCTCCGGCCGCAGCGCCGGCAGGAACGTCACCTCGTACCCCGGGCGCGGGTTCATGTAGAAGAAGTACGGGTCGAGGAACTTCCAGCCCCTGGCCGTGGACCCGTAGTACGTGCCCTGCCGCGCCTCCAGCGCCACCGGCACGATCCTGTCCGTGAGCTCCGCGAACAGCGCCGAGAACCGCAGCAGGAAGGGCTCCCGGCACGTCGTCCCCTCCGGGCACACCACAACGTCGCGCCCGGCGTCGAGCAGCGCCGCGATGCGCGCTGCGTCCGTGGCCCGGTCCCGCGTCAGCGCCACCGCCGGGATGGGCGAGATGGCCGTCGACAGCTTGCTGACGCTGTAGGTGACGCAAGTGACGGGGCGGCCGAGCGCGATGTTGAGGATGATGGGGTCCAGCGCGGTGCGGTGGTTGCAGACGAGGAGGGAGCCTGGTGTTCCAGGGCACGGCGCCGGGGGAGGCGTGCCGCGGACGGACAGGCGGATACCCATGAGCGCGTAGGTGTGGTGAACCAGGTAGGGCGGGACGGGGAGGTTGAGGAAGACGCGGAAGAGGGCGATGACGAAGCCAAATGGGAGGTAAGCTAGCGCGAAGAACGCTTGCGGCGGGTCTGGGCGGCGGACGAGGCGGCCGTCGTGGAAGATGGCGCGGGACAGCAGCGAGTCCGGGGACGCCCGCGGCGCGCGCTTGTCAGTCGGCACCATGTATGCTTCCTGCGCGCGCGGGAAACAAATGAGTCAGCTGGATGTTGAATTTATAAAGAAAATGAAGGTGTCATCGTCGACGTCGATGGTTTTACCTTGCAGATAGCCATGAAGTCGTGGTCGCTTTCGCGGTCGCCGAGCCCGACGTCCGGCATATCCCCGCCAGCAAATAGCTTCTCCACCACCTCCCTCTTCCTCTTGCCGACGAGCACGGCCTTGATCCGCCCCGTGAAGCGCTTCCCTCCCGCGAAGGTCTCGAGCTCCGTCCCGGCCACCTCGGCGCCCAGGAACTCCCGCACGAACTCGCCCACCATGACGGCCGGGGACGCAGTGACCACGACCCGCCGCTCCGCGCCCGCGCCGCGGAACACCTCCCACGTGTCGGCGCGCACCCCGGCGGCGTAGTGCCGCGGGAGCACGCCGCGCGCCACGGCCTCGACGTCGCGCGCGCGGAGGCCAGCGAAGGTGATGAAGACGAGGAGCGCGATGGCAGCGGCCTCGGAGACGCCGACGTAGAGGACCAGGAGGAGCGGCGATACGAGCAGGAGCGCCAGCGCGCGGAGGTAGCTCCGGCCTCGAGCGCCACGAGGAAGTAGTACGGGAACGCGGACGAGGACGCGAGCAGCGTGCCGTCGAGGTCCGCAGCGGCCGTGCGTCGCGTCCGCAGCGACGTGTCGTAGGCCGAGACCGGCGGGAACCTCGGCGCCATGATCGTGTCGAGTCCTTTCGCGGTCGCGTGGGTGCGCGACGAGATGGAGGTGCAACCTAGAGGGGCTTTCGGCTGATTATATACTTACACCACAAAGTTGGTTTCTTTGCTGGTTGACAATGCCGATGTCATGGATTTGGTCTCGTTTCTGCAGCCCGACTTGACATGCTGAGCAGCCATGGATGGCGATGTCGACGATTTGGTCTCGTTTGGTGAGCTGCTCAACACATCAAGATAAAAGCAGAGTGCCCGCACTCCCCTGTTTATATCGATAAATCTACCAGCCAACCACACAGATTCGTAATCAAATCCTAATCGTAGTACAAGAGTGAAGCAGCGTCGGACTAGAATTATCATCGCAAAGAGATTAGTCCCGGTTCCGAGTAGCAACAGCTTCATCTATCTCGATTACTTGACCGGTAATTACTCTGAAGATGCGTTCGTACAGACTTCGAACATCTATTCCTGCCTAACTCTGGAAATCGGGCATGAAGGGAACGTGAAGGGGAAAACATCATTTTTTTTTTAGAAATGAGAGCTGAGCCGCGGCCTCTGCATCAAAATGATACACACGGTCGTTTTTTCATTAAATAAATACCCAATATTACAACTCACTGATAATACAGTGTTGAAACATAAATAAGCCAGAAAAACATGAATCTAAACGTCTAGTCTTTTAGCATGACATCACCCCATTTTGGTAGAAGATAACTCGAACAACCGCCATCATTCGAGTACATCCGTAGTCCATAAGCTCCTGCTGGGTGATGGTGAAAAGAAGCGACCACGATTGGATCCAGTATATGGCCCTGTTGACAACCTGCAAAAAATGAGGGGTTTGAATTTTTTTAAATACAATGTCGTTTCGACACTTCCATATTGCCCAAAGAAAGGCCGCAATGCCTATACGTATTCGAGCCTTAGTCTGTTTTTTCACCCCATTTAACCAGATTCCAAACATATTAGTGACGCTAGTTGGCGGTGTTTTGTTAAAAGTAAAATAAATTAATCTCCAAATATTTTTAACAAATTGGCAAGATATAAAAAGATGTTCAACACACTCTTCCGTATCACAAAGCACATTTTTTACACCCCGTCCACCGCCTTCTAGCCAGGTTGTTTTTAGTTAACAAAACACGCCTATACTGAAACTATAAGAAGATCTTTATCTTCAGCGGAATTTTTAGTTTTCATAGGTAATTACGTAGAAACCTAGTATGCCCATTCATGTAATCGGCGTACAATGACCTGATAGAAAAAATCCCAGGTGATGTTAACAACGTTTTGTCTATGATGTGACGCTGGTTAGGGTTGATCCAGCGGTTGCAAAGTTGGAGGAAAGGGCCGAATATGAAAGTTATGGTGGGTTCAGTTGGGCCACCAATCACGAAACTTTACATGTAAACGCAGGCACTCCATGCATTGGTCAGTTTTGGCTGTGTTCGAAAATTGAGATGGACGCTGGAGCTGAAGATGGTGGCTGCTAGCTGAATCAAAGGATTGGCTCGCATTTTCGGAGTTTTTTTTTGCGAGGAACTTCCAATCTATTCATCAACTGTCAAGTCAGTACAAAGAAATCTAGAAGCAACAAAAATTACATCCAGATTCGTAAACCACCTAGCGACGACTACAAGCATTAGAACGAGCCGAAGGCGCGCCGCTGTCATCACCCCTCCATCACCAGAGCCGGGCAAACCTTGTTGCAGTAGACAGTCGGGAAGTCGTCGTGCTAAGGTCCCACAGGACCAGCGCACCAGAGCAGCAACCGTCGCCGATGAAGAGAAGTATAGATCAGAATGATCCAATTTGTAGACACACGAACGAAGATCGGATCCAAACGATCCACGGAACACAACCACCGACCGAATCTCGCAAGATCCGCCGGAGACACACCTCCACACGCCCTCCGACGACGCCAGAAGCACCGCCAGAACGGAGGCTAGGCGGGGAGGACCTTATTCCATCTTCAAGGAGTAGCCGCCGCAGTATCTCCTTGAGTAGGACACAAACCCTAACAAAACACAAGAAAACATGTGAGAACAGAGCCCTCCCGCGGGCAATTACCGGGATCCACCGCGCCACCATGCCACTAAGGCCACAGAGACGAGATCGATCGGCGGCGGCGCCGGCAGGAGGCAGGGAAACCCTCGATCGGCTCTCCTGGAAGCTGCAGCACACAAAGGGGTATCGTAACAGAAGTCGCATTTTCGGAGTTAGATCCACCAGATTATAAGCATAAGCGCCTGATATTATATCGATGCGATATCCACTCACATCATTATCGTCTATTTTGCTCAAATATTTTTTTAAGGGGAATATATTAATATCAAAAGGATAGCAAATACATCCAGCCTATGCAACAAGCCAACAACATAATGCTTAAAGCAAAGTCTAGTCATTAAGGATAGACACAGCAAAAAAAACAAAGATCCCATCGAAACAATTAGTAGACAATCTATTACCCGTCTTAAATTCTCCAGTCTAATGCACAACAGACAATAACATATTATACGGAATTATTTCAACAGAGACAATTCAATGGGTCTTTGAACAAGGTGGTGAAGCCGTGCTTGTGCGTAGCTCAACAAGAGTGGATTTTTAAGTGTGAACAACAGTGGAGGGGGTATTTATCTTTTTATCCCGTAACAACTCCTGGACTTTTAGCTAGTTAAAAAGTACTGCCTCTGTCCAGAAATAGCTGATTTAGATTTGTCCAAATTCGGATGTGTATCTCTACAACTACTAAGCTCCCTAGAATTGCTGCTCTCTCCTTGCTCCTAGATGTCTACCAATGAAGTAGTGACAGCACAACACAGCAGACTCCACTCAGCTCTTACTTTATAGTTCAACTCTCAATATTAAATTTGAGATAAATTATGTTAAATATATACTCATTTTTTGTACGTAGTTGCCAAATTCCCGGTTGAAAAAATGGCTTTCTCGGTGTAGCTAAAAATACAAAATAGTTTTCTTACAAAATTTATCGATTACGTACAATATCTACACGTAGTTGTATGGTTTATTGCAAAAAATTGAAACCTAGACATGTCCTCCGATTTTTTTTTGAAGAGATGCGGTGAGTTCGGAGCTACTGGCACCTTCGGACAACTCTCCGCATTATCCTTTCTCTGCCGCCAGCGCCCACCATAGCATCACGTAGCTGTGCCACGTGATATCATTTCTCTTCCTCTGCTTCCCCTCGGGTGAAGCAGTGACACCACACCACGGCGGACCCACTCAAGTCTTACTTTATAGTTCACAACTCAATATTAAATTTGAGATGAATTATGTTAGATATATACACATGTCTCGTACGTATCTGCCAAATTTCCGGTTGAAAAAAATGGCATTCCCAGTGTAGCGCAAAAATACAACATAGTTTTCTTACAAAATTTCTCGATTAAGTACAATATGTACACGTAGTTGTATAGTTTATTTCAAAAAAAAAATTTAAACCTAGACATATCCTCCCGGTTTTTTTAAGGAGATGCGGTGAGTTCATAGCTACTGGCACATTCCGACAACTCTCTCCATTATCCTTTATCTGTCGCCAACGCCCACTATAGCATCGCCTAGCCTCTAACACGTGATACCATTTCTCTTCCTCTGCTTCCCTCGGGCCGTATTCTACGGAAAACAACCGTTCCGCCGAAAATTTTGCACGTCTCTCCGCACACACCTCTGGCTCCATGAAGCCCCTAAAACTACAGGGCACTTCCGTCCCCGATGTCGCACCACAATTCTATTGTCAATTTGCACGCCACGTGCGCTCCCCGCCGGTGAATATTCTGGTGGATACCAAACGCGAGTGACCTAAAGGATTTCCTACATCCCTCACAGTAGTTGCTCATGAACACCTATGTTTCCTCTCGCATCGGACGCCGCCGTCGTTGTTGTTAGTGTTGCTCGACTCGGTGGTGGTGGCAGTTGCGGTTGAAACCATGAGCGACAAGTCGATGGTGAATGGGTGTGGAAGGATGAGTTAGACGCCTCGTTGTTGGATGCCACCTAACTACCAATGAAAGATAATGTGGGTATTTATTTGTTATCCTTTTCTCCGCAGTTTGTTTGCTTATCTCTCAGTTGTATCCGAAGAACGAGTCAGTTTATGTAAGCAAGTGCATGTGTGTATTTGGTAAATGGTTGGATCCATACACTGAAAAGGACATATGTGTCTAGCCTCAGATGTAGTCATTAGAGTGCAGAAAAGTCAAGACCATGAGTGTACAGGATAAAATAGCATGTGTTGTTAAACATGTGGCGAATATGACAAACTATATGTTTAGAGATGGTTATTCATTAATTAAATATATACTTAAAATTGTTGGTGGTATTCATGCCATTAATTTTGCTTTTATTTTATCTAGATCTGATGCACAGATTAAAATGGCATGTAAACTGCTTAAAGATCTCACTTTGCTATGTTTTTGTGCATTATTTAGTATTTGTGCGTGGAATGTTCCTCTGTTTTCAAATAGTCTCGATTGTACTCAATGCAATTGATTTAATTATGCCAGGACATAATCAAGCCAATATTATTGATTTTGGTATATTTATGTTAGAAAAATATACTTGATTTCATTAGAATAAAATCAATAAACTTTACTATAGGACCTCAATGGCTAATCAAACTCTTGGCTAATCTATCTCTCCGGTTTGCAATGTTCATCATATCGTACATTGTCTACAAATTGTCATAACTTTGTTCAATTTAAAAAAAAAATCTTCATAGAATCATGTACGCAATTTAATTTTCATGACATTTTATAATTTGGTTGTATACTGATCGTCTAACTGAGTATTTGCAGAGTTTTAAGCTTGTTTATGTGGGTCATGCTCTCTCTCTTGAGTGGTGTAGTTCTAACCTTTCAACAACCGACATAATAGTGTTTGGTTCTCTACTTCTCTATGTCTATGTGAGGATGGCTAAAGTGATCGTGTTGCAAGAGAGTGAGCTAGTGTTACTATTTTCTCCATTATTGGTACTGTTTTTCACATATGTTTCGCTAAAAATAATTATATGTTTATCTAACATCGGTTGTATTAGAGTAGACGCGCCAACGCACGTCTTTTCCTTCTAGTACACCCTAAAACATGTCTAAATATATTGCTATTTAGTCAAATCCGTAACAAAGACCACTCGGAAAAAAAAACCTGAAAATATTTTCGGACGGGGCGCATAATCTCTCTGAATTTAATTGTAGGGTGCGGGTTCGGCGGAGTTTCAGGGTTCAGTTATTCTCTTCCACGCACATTGTTTACTCTGATCCATCCACCCCTTTGCGGCTCCGATTTCACCACTTCTGAAGTGTGATTTGTACTTGCAGGTTTCGGAGCTTATACTAGCAAAGTAATTCCTCTGATGATAAGTTTTAACATTCCATCACCGGCTGAACAGTGCTTGTCTGATGCTAATGATTTCTACAGCACATAAGTAATTAAATAACAGTAGAATAACTCATCGACAACATAACATAGCTTGTCTCTGATGATAAGTTTTAACACTCCAGACGAGCAAAGTTCAACCAGGGTACACCAGAACGAACATACAGTACAGTACATTACATGGAACAAGCTAAACGGAATCAGCGAAGCTGGAAATTGCTCACGAATAATCTGGCTGCGGGCATCACGCAACACATTCAGCAGAAACTGTGAGTCCTAACTTGATCAACAACAACCCAATGCTAAATAAACAAACCATACATGAGTGCATTTGAGCAATAGTTTGTCTTTTGCATCGAATTTCTGAAGGTCGTCATGCACCAGGAACTCTGACCAAAAAACACAAGCCAATGATCCAAAACAGTGCCTTTCATTGCATGTAGGGACTGCAAGTCTGCAACAGAGGGCTAACCATGTGTATCCCTACTAGAGTAAGCTGATCACCCGATGAACTTGAAAGGGCCCCTGGTAGAAAACCCAAAACCTCCTTCCAATCTTCAGTAAACATCGACCCTTCTCCTTAGAAGTTGCAACCGCCAAGAGCAGCGGTGTGCGCAAAGGGGTCCCTCGTAGAGAAATCAGATCCTGTCTTGAAGTTAAGCAGCCACTTGTCTTCACCTGCTCGAAATGCAGTCTCCATGAGCAACAGTGAGCAGTCTCGGCTGGCCCATTTTGCAGCGAACAAGGGTTTCACTTTGGAGTTCGCCTCCGTCACTGAAGTGAAGCTTCCCTTGTTATACACGATCACCAGCTTCGTCAGCACCCATGCGCTCTCCAGGAAGAACTTGAGGAAGGAAAGCTCGCCCCGCTCCCCTCGGAAGCCATAGAAGACCATCAGCTTGATGTGTGACTGCACACATTTGATGGCACCGGCCTCTTGCCAGAACTTGCTGCTCAGCTTGCCAGTGGTCTGATAAGTGTCCTTGGACTGTACATTGGTTAAAACAGTTGGAAATTTCAGCTCATCTCAAACAAAAAGTAAAAAACTTTGGCTCCACGTGGAAGCATTAGCAATAGATATCGATGATCCTAGTGCACAAAGATGAAAGATGGAAATTGATGGCAAGCTAAGCGAGTGTGGTGTGACCTCAAGATGAAGCGTCTCGACATTGGGAAAGCATCTGAGGAAGCTGGGTAGCATTTTAGCATTGTTGCGTATTGCAAAGTACACTCTTAAGCTGAGGATTTTGACGCTAGGCACCATGGTGCTTCGACTCGCCCTTGTCCCAACCTGCAAAATGCACACAGTTTTGTGAGGAGTTCACATGTAAACATAATATTGTGAAATTGAACAAATAGAGACATTGATGACCAACCTTGATGACAGTGTTGCCGACCTCTAGCGTGTGTTGCGTCGGGTCCAAATAGCCAATTACGCTTAGCGCGGGGGCATGGCCAATCTTGAGCAACCTGGGCAAGTCATCACGGACCGTTGATGACCAGACGATGAGCCTCTCGAGGAGTGGGGCATCCTTGACTGCGATGTTCAGATCCATTGCTTCGATGACCTGCACGCACCGGAGGCTGCGGCTGACAACGTCCAAGTGCTTGAACAGCATATTCACCTGGATGCATAAGATCTCCAGCACAGCTGCACAGGGCTCCTTGCAAGGATGAAGTCCATGTCTTGTCGCCTCGGCAAGGGCACGCAGCAGAGGCCGAGCTCGCGGAGGCTCGAGAATACTGTGGTGCGCGGGAGGCCGGTCGTGTCAGGAAACTTAAAAATGCCAAGGTACAGGCGGGTGAGGGTTGCCATGTCGAAGAAGGTGCGCGGGAGGGGCATGTCGAGCGGCCACGGGCGGTTGACGAGGACGAGTTCCTGGACGCCCTTGTCGGCGAGGAGCTTGAGCCAGCGCGCGAGACGGTCGGGGTAGTCCTGCAGGTAGCTGCAGACGAGGTGGACGCAGCGGAAGGGCCCCGGGTGAGCGTCGAGGATGCTGGAGACGGCGTCCGCGACCCGGCGCGCACCAGCACGCTCGACCTGCAGGCTCGAGCCGCTTACGACGGGGAGGAGGTCGGAGTCGATGAGGACGAGCGGGGCGGAGCGCCAGACGCCGCGCCAGCGGCAGGAGAGCACGGAGGTGCGCGCGCCGTCCTTGGCGGGGAGGCGGGAAACGATGTCGCGGAGGATCTTGTCCGGGAGGTCGCTGATGCGGTCGCCGCCGTCGTGGGGTGGGGGCAGAAGGGCGGTGCGGTTGGAGACGACGGGCGGAGAGGGGAGGACGGAGTGGACCAAGGAGAGCAGGGTCTCCCGCATCCAGGCCTCCGACGCGGCGCCCATGGGGAAGGCCCTCACGCGGCTGTCCAAGGCCGCCGCCGCAAGGCCTCCGTTGGGCGGCGCTCCGCCACACAGGGGCCCATGGGTGCACCTGCACTGCGGTGGATGCGCGCGGTACATTGGGGACTGGTGGTCGTCGCCGCCGCCGGCGCAGTCCCTGCCGGAGTGGTAGGGTTTGGGATTTGGGGATTTTTTTTTCACCTGAAATGCCACAACGAATTTCTCTCTCTGTCTCGGTTATTTCGTGGTTAAAGTTTAATCACATATTTGACGTACGTGCCACTTTTTTACATTATCAAACTTGTATTATAAAAAGGTTTACAATAATTTAACTTTAGGACACATACATAACTAATATCTATTATATTATTAAAACAACAAACAATTGACGGTGAAGATTTACCGCTCTAAAGTTAAGAAATCTCAATGGCCTAGATTCACCCAAATCCCACGTCACGTTATGGTTTAGATTCACCCTCCTCCAACGCATGTATCCTGATTAGTCGGTTGCAACCTTGGAAAGCGACGTATAGAAGTTGGAGTCTAGGATACGAAACTATTGCTGGTCAATAGCACGCACGTTTCAAACCCTAAAACTCCACATCTAACCAACACGTTCGCAGGCACGATCCGAGCATCCATTGAGAGCTCGAACACATGCGACCCGTCATGACGATCCCATCAAGTACATCCCGGTGGATCAACGACACAGCAGCGACGTACAGCCGGGCGAGCTCGAGCCTCGAGCACATGCGATGGCGCCATGACGATGCCATCAAGTACAACCTGGTGGATCGATGACACAGCAGCCATGTACAGCCCGACGGCATGGCAGCGATGCATGCAGCACGCGCTCATGCCGCATGAACCCCAACTAATGGATTATTCGATAGCAACGCAGTCAATATTTGACGAGCGACGTTAGCACGTCCAGCGGATTGAAAGAAGATCAAAGCAACGCCGTCACTACAGGTAATATCCGGTCGATCATCAACTCCATGTGTGTTTTAGATGTAGAGATACAGATTTCTGACTCCCCTACCACGTCCGCTCATTTGCTGCAGCCGCCGGCCGCCGATTCACTGAAGGGGGACTGAAAAACGGCAATCTCCAGGTGCAATAGACGGCACCGGTTGGCAATCTCCAGGTGCAAGGCTTGCCACACCAACGAGACGGAGCGCAGCGATCTCGGCGAGGCCATGACGATGGATGAGACATGGTGATGGACCTGGCGGCTCTATTCACACATGGTGGTCTCCACTGATGACCACGCGGACGAGACTGAGCGCTGCGATCTCCGCTGCTAGGTTTGCGGCAGGCATCAGAGAGGAGGCCGTCCATGTGGACCACTGGACCAGGCGGCTCTATTTACAATTGGTTTTTTTGGATAAAGATTCACACATGGTGGTGCTCGGTGAGATGTTTTGGATTCTTTATTTATTTTGTTGATGGATTGAAACTTTTCCGTATGTCTTTCAGGCTCAGGTCAAAGCTCCACACATTCATGTGGTATTTTTTGGACCTTGAAGAAACTGATCGTGGTATTTTTTGTATTCATATTTAACTTTGAACTGAACGAAAAAAATAGAAGTGTCGACCATGGACATACTATTTGTTCCCTATTGTGTTACAGGCAATTTTCATTATTAGTTTAGTTCCAAATATCTATGAAGCAACATTTTTGAAACAAGGCAAAAGCTTTGCCTTTTATATTGATAAAGAAGGAGCAAACAGCAAGTCTAGGATTTAGGTAAAATAGTGATCTTTCGAAAATTTATAAATCAGGGCACTGACATAACTGTTTTCCTCGATTAGTGAACTCTAATGGCCAGTACTAACTGAAATTTTGTTTTTAAATTTTGTTTCTTGCATGTGAGAATAAGCTGATCAGATTGCCGATCGGGACTTTGGACTATGAAGCAGTCACGCGGATCTATTTGCCTTTCGCGACGAAATCCAGCAGCCTCAGCAAGGAAAACGAGCTTCATGCCGTCCTCGCCGAAGATGGAGTACGCTGCCAAAAATTTCTCCTCCCGGAGCGTGAAGTTTGTATTGTTGGTGAAGCTGGAGCCCGACAGCCTGATGCTCTGAACTCCACAGCCACAGACAAATACACGATCGATCGATTCATATGTAGTGATCAAACGGATGATGATTTGGAGTCGACATATGTATGGATGAAGACATGTAGAGGTGAGAGTAGCCGATGCGAGTTGTTGTCCGTCTGAACAGCCTTGGTGAAACCGAGTGATTAATTGGATCCAGAAACATGGAATTTGCAAACACTTTTGATATTTGTTGTAAGTCTAGCCGTTTCAAATGAAATTGGTTCACAGTCATATTGTTTGCCCTGTTCGTCAGAAGAAGTAGAAATAATAAATATATTTATATTCTCTAGGTATGCAACTATATAATAAATAGGAGAAATACCTATTATTGATTTATATCATTTTTCTAATTTTCATGTAAGTTTGGATAGTGTAAATTTAACGGTTCTTAGTGTGCCTTACATGTTCTTTATTTTATTATTATTCCAACAATGATGCTATTAATTTTCTAACAGTCCTATTTTTTATTTGGTATGCTGCACAGACAATTTCCTTACTTGCAGACGGCTTAGTGGCAAGTTGGCAACACCAGTACAGATATATTTTGTCAAGAGAGCATACTGCTTCCGATTCACATAATTAAATTTTTAGAAACATCTGTTGGATGGATATCAGGTACTATCTTCTTCTTCCTTTTTTTTTTATCTTTGCTAAGAAAAGTAGGTCGTTATTCATAAACTTTTATACATACGCGATATAAAAACAGTACGATATGAGATACTGAGACATTTCATGGTAAAAGAATTATGAGAAGTGCACCATTTCACAATAATTACCTCTTGATATTTTTTTTTTGAAATGTGCCGTACAGCGTAGAGGTAAAATATTTCTATGAGTATACATACTTATATTAAGAAATCTTATGATATACCTTTACATGTCCACAAATTTAATGCATATGATTTATGTAAATTATTGTTGGGAAAATATACACTTTCAACAAACTTTGAAATTGACGATGCCCGAGTAAGATCATGTGATTAATACGATTAATAGTGAAACATATAATTTAAGATTTATGGTTCGTTTATCGAGAAATAGAAACTTTATACTCCCTAAGCGTCACGTGCGTGGATTATGCATACAAACTAGGAATAATATCAAAACTGACATATTAATAGGAGTTGGTCGGAAGCACATAAAAAAGTATTATTAAATGTATTTGTACATTTATTTATCCATACGTGCATGGAAGGTACTACGGTTTTGTATCTATACCAATTAAATAAGTTTATTGCTGTGATAGAAACATGTGAGCAGTTGCTCTACAAACCGAGTATCATAGATTAATTAATATATTTACACATCTTATTCTTTGCTTTCTAAATTAATGGGAAATAGAAAATTAATACTATATAATATAGCAAGCTATAGGTAATCTGATTGCTAGCCGCGCAATTGCGCGGGCCAATCAGCTAGTTGTTGATCAAATTAGTGGTTTCAACTGGACAGTGCTAGGCGAGCATCCTGAGCTATGATCTTCCACATCCTGAGCCGTTGGATCGAACCTCAAAAGTTGTTGGGTTAAAGATGGTCATGTCGCTTTCCCCTTCTCATGTTTATATTCTTCCTACTTTGTCTCCCCCATCCCACCTTTCATAGCTCGTGACATCTTTGTGCTGCCCAAAACTTTAACGACGAGTTCTTTGACGGCTGACAGCAGCACATGTGGCTCTTCGCAACACCGCCCCCTCAAATTGAAAAGAACCAAGGCCGTCCGGTCTGATTTCGACTAGCAACAGATCTGCATCAAGCTTCGTCACCCTCCATTGACAGCATCTCCCTTAGCCGCTCGTAGCTTTGCCGCCCCTCCCGTGGCAGCACCTCCATTGACCAATCGCAGCTTCGTCGCCCTACCTTGGCAACATCTCCCCTAGCCGCTCGCCGCTCTGTTGGTACTCTTGGAAACCCCTTCGTCCTTCCTTCGCAACATTGTCGTCCTCCCCTGGCAGCTCCGTCGCACACCACTTTCGGCACCACCACTCTCCATGGCAGCTCCGCTGCAAAAACCTCTGGTAGCACTGCCGCCCTCACTTCGCAACATCAACATCCACAACATGCAGCTCTGCCTCTATTCTTTTGCCGAAGGTTTACATGGAAACGCAGGCAGTCCATGGTTTGGTCTATTTTGGCTGTGTTCAAAAATTGAGATGGACGCTGAAACTGAAGGTGGTGGCCACAGACTGAATCAATGGACTGGCTCCCATTTTCGGAGTTGGATACACCAGATTAGGAAATAAGCCGAAGCACCCGATATACATCGATGGGATATCCACTCATCATCATTACTGTCCATTTTGCTCAAAGATTTTTCTTTATAAAGAGAATATATTAATATCAAAAGAATAGCAAATAGATCTAGCCTATGCAACAACATAATGTTTAAACCAAAGTCTAGTCACTAAGGATGGACACAACCAAAAAACAGAAAAAAAAGAAAGACCAAGTCAAAACAATTAGAATCTCGCAGCAGCAAGAGCATCACCAGTGATGGCAACACCGAGACTCCGAAAGGTTCTCAGAAACGACGTCCTAGGAAGGTATCAGTGCACATACGCCGTCGTCTGGTCTAACTAGCCAAGTCAGCTCTTGTTATTGTCCATGGTGGTCGGGGTCTAAACTAATAGCGATGTGTGGTTGCTTTCTGCCCCCTGACTATTTGAGGTCATCTGCCCGGTCTTCGATGACAGAGGCGATTGGTGACACATGGCGTCGAGGCTGTAGTGAAGATTCCGTGCATGAGCAAAGCAGTGTTAATGGTGCCGCCATGTTTCTGCTCCATACTGTCGTCATGTTTCTTCCCTCTTTCTCCTACCAGAGGATTCTGCACGGTACATACTATGGCCCGTAGAAGTTCTGTGAGGGAACCCCACAGAAATGGGGAAGACAAAAATCCTAAGGGCTCACTTGGATTCTGGGATGATTTCTCGGTTTCAAAATCTTTTCCGCCCCCCACGCCAGAATTAGTGGGAGCTTATGTGATCCCTGAAATTTTCCGACCGTTTTAGTTATTATACGTTGAACCAATCGAGCCCTGAAACGATGAACCAAGGGAAGGAGTGAATGTTGCTCAGTTTCTTGGTTGCAACCGAGTGATAATTCAATCCGATAACTCCCAGGTAATTGACACAATGAAAGAGGGAGGTTTTTCAGCTACTTCTTCTGCAGCGATATTTGATGATTGCAGACTTCTTGCAATAGGTTTTAAAGAGATCACCTTTGAGCATTGTAATAGGGAAGCTAATGAGGTAGCTCATGAGTTGGCTAGGCATAGTTTTAAAGATCATATTGATTGTATTTGGGACGATAATCCCCCTAGCTTTTTATTTCCCAAACCCATAAAACGATGTAACTATATTTGAAAATCAATAAAGCATGTCGAATGACTTTCCTTCAAAAAAAAAGTGTGCCATTGTGACCTCCGTAGGATTTGTTTCGAACAGCACTAATACGCTGGTTTTGGGCCAAAACACGACGAACTAAGCGGGACCTCACTTATTTCTCATTTGATTCTTTCTCCAATTTTAGGCGGGACGTGGAAGAAGCCTGGAGGAAGTTACCGACTGGCTTTCTCCTGTTCGATGAATTAAAAGGCAACTCATATCTGAAATCTAAAATGATTGGTCATTTCCATGGGTTTTCAATTTTTTTCCACAACGACCAGTTACTTTTTTCAAATGCACATATTATCGGATATGGTGCTTGTTAATTAAATTAAATATTCTGTAGCATGTACCAGGTGCTGGGGGCTTTGTATTTTGTCGCCCAAAACTACCTACAGGAATAAAGCCATGTAGAAATTCTAGCGTACCGCTTAGATAGGCCCTTACGGGAAGAAAAATAAATACCAAAATATCAGATGATTATCTAGCGTACTTTCGCTACAGCTTATTTAGGTCGCTAAAGCGCTAGTCAAACAGACTCATACAGATGAAAGAAAAGGCTAATCGTTAGACGCCTAACTTTTGCATCGACGCAACAAGAGATCCTAGGATCGGGTGGGATTGAGTTCTAACGGCCGGGAATTCCAGACTAGTGCCTATCGTTAGCGTCCACGATGTACGTGCCCTAATTAGCCTTGAGAATTTAAGAGGGGGAATTGTGTTGCTATTTTAATTTACCTGATGAATTGAAATGTCTCTGTTGAAATAATTCCGTACAATATGTTATTATGTGTTGTGAAATAGCCTCGAGAATTTAAGACGGGTAATAGATTGTCTGTTTGTGAAATTAAAGTGTGAACAACAGTGGAGGCAACTGTTCAAACAAGGGGTGAAGCCCGTGCTTGTCCGTGGCTCAAGAAGAGTAGATTCTTCAAAAAAAAGAAAAACCAAGGCACAAAAATTGCGGATTTGTGTAGGGTGCCAGATAAGACAGAAAATACATTTGTTGGGGACAATTGTATTTTTATCCAAATACACATGTTGGTGGCCATTAAACAGTACCATCATGATTAAACATGTTGGTGGCCATTAGGATGATGATTAAACAGTACCATTAGACAGAGCGGGTAATACACATGTTGTGCCATTGTACTTGCGTGTACCTCCACCTCGAAGATTAGGTTTCTCATAAAACATTAGATAGAACCGCGTGAGAGAAAGAGAGTAGTTGATGCGCCAAAAGTTATCCAAATGTTGACATTGTCTTTATGGCCACGAAACAAAAAAATACAAAGAAATTACTCCCTCCTTTTTTTTGCGATTTAATGAGCTTTATTGATCACGTAATAGGATTACAATCACTCCTAAGAGTATCAGCGAGGAAACCTGGGTTATAGTTGATCCACAGACACCTCCTCCTCACACAACTAGCTTGTTTTGCACATAAATGGGCGGCGTTATTTGCATCACGCCCCACCGAAACAATGCTACAGCTAGCTAAAACTCTCTTGATCTCTCTAATCTCCTGACAGATTGCCGTACTCCCTCCGATACGTTAAAATTGTCTTCAGAAAACAACGTCATGCGTGCAACTCATACGCACAGCTTGTAACGTTTTTTTAGGTAGGAAGGAGTGTTATATTTTTATCCCGTAACAACACCTGAATCTTTAAGTACTTAAAAAATACTCCTCGGTCAAGAAATAGTTGATTTAAACTTCTCCAAATTCGGATGTATGTACCCTAAAACATGTATAAATACATTTATATTTAGTCAAATCCCTGACAAAGACCACTCGAAAAAAAAAACCTGACAAATATTTTCAGACGAAGAGAATAGTCACTACAGGAAACCAAATCTTTGCTGAGTACAAAATGTACACGGCGAAGACCAAAAAATACCCGGCAAAGTCTTTGCCGGTATTCCACCCGGCAAAGCCTAACCGGCAACCGACATCTTTTGACCCGGCAAAGTTTCTTTGCCGGGTGTATTTTTCATGGTACACGGCAAAGATTCTTTGTCGTGTGTATACGCGTGGCACATGGCTAAGGAAAGTGTAGTGTCGCGCGCGCACGGCAAAAGCTTCTCGCACGACCCGTTGCCACGTCGCACTCTCTTTGCCGGGTGCCAAAACACGCTGTACACCGCAAAGTGGTACTCTTTGTCGAGTGCCACGTGGCACGTGACTTCGCCGAGTGCCATGTGGAGACACTCGGCACAGATGACTTTGTCATATGTGTTTTATTGCCGGGTGTATTTTTTAGGGTTTGTCGTGTCTGTTTTGTTCACCGAGTGCACGTACTCTGCAGAGATTTGTTTGCTGTGTACGGCAATTTTGCACCCGGCAAAGGTGATCTTTGCCGGGTGCCCGATATTTAGCACCGGGAAAGACTGCTATACTCAACAAAGATCCGTTTTCCTCTAGTGAGTAGCAGCTGGATTACAGCCACAAGCATGACCGCATCACGTGGCGCATAATCATCTCTGAATTTAATTGTACGGTGCGGGCTTCGGCGGAGTTTCAGGGTTCAATTATTCTCTTCCACGTACATTGTTTACTCTGATCCATCCACCCCTTTGCGGCTCCGATTTCACCACTTTGAAGTGTGATCTGTACTTGCAGGTTTGGGAGCTTGCTACAGATTTGTACTTCCAAAAGAAAAAGTTTACACACCGGTGCACAAAAACAGCGACGTAACGTCCGATTCTGGTCACACAACATATTTGCGAAAATACTTGTGGAAATTAAAAGTTCCGTTAAAGATATGTATTTTTCTATAGTTTTTGCATAGGAAAGAACTTTTGACCAAGGACAATCTAATTAAAAGAAAATAGATTGGGTGTAAAAAATGCGTTTTTTGTGATAGAGATGAGTCTGTTGAAGACCTGTTATGATACATTTTACCTTTAACATTAAACCTCCTTCTAGTATTCCGAATCTGTTTGGAAGTTGGCTTAATGGGGTAGATAAGAGGTTCAACGAACTTATTCGGATTGGCACTGCGGCTGTTCTATGTGCTATTTGGAACTGCAGAAATAATATTATATTTAACAAGGCAACACCTACTCATTATTTGCAGGTTATCAACAAGGCGACTTACTGGATCCACACGTGGTCATTTCTTCTCCCTGCGGAGCGACGTGGTCTCATGGATACCGAATGTACTCGAATGATGATGGTCGTACGGGCTATCTTCTGCCGGGGTGGGTGGCGACATCATAAGAGACTAGATGGATAGAGCTTTTTTTAAGTGGTTGATTTTTGTATCTATTCTGAGTGATCCATGATTTGTAAAGTTTGAGATACTATGGATGCAGAGGCCGGGATCCGCACCCTATTTTATCTAAAAGAAGAAAAAAAACGTCCGATTCTGGTTTAGTATGAGCTAGCGTTCGATTTTGGCAAGCCATTGATCGACACCTTGTCGGAATCGGACCGGGAAGACGCCCAAGGAAGCCATAAATAAGAAGGAGCTCTGCTATCCACAGATCTCAGCCGAATCGATCGAGTTCGACTGACTGAACGAACGATGAGACGACCACGAGGACGTCGGGAGCTACCTGAAGCTGGCAGCAGGCACATCCCGACGGAGATGGTGCAGGAGATTTTGTTGAAGCTGCCGACCAGGGACGTGGCCCGCTCCTCCTGCCTCTCCAAGCAGTGGCGCAGCGTCGTGAAGGACCCCTCCTTCCCCAAGCTCCACGACACGGAGCACGCCGTGCCCTCGCCCGGCGGCGGCGCGGAGGCGTTGCTCGTGACGGTGAACCGCGTGCCCGGCGGTAGCCTCCAGCCCAGTATCTACAGCGTCACCTCATCGAAGCGCATGTGCCGCCTCCTCACCGAGTCCATGGGCACGAGCTACGTCGCCACCAACGTCTGCAACAGCTTCATCTGCTTCGGGCCGGCCGCCGACGGCGAGTCCCCTCCGGTGCTGTGCAACCCAGCCACCGGCGAGACGCTGGCGCTGCCCCAGGCACCTCCGATCTCCTTCAAAGAAATGGACGGGTACCTCTTCCTTCTGGGGTTCAGCCGGCCCACCGGCGAGTACAAGTTGTTCCGGCTCTCCTTCCTGGAACACGTACGAGACGATAGTGGCCACTACGTGGACGTGTGCACCTTAGGCGACAGTCGCGGCCTCGCGGGTGGCGGAAGAACCGCTACCTCGTCCCGTTCCGCCCGATTTACGGCGTGCCGCCGGTGCTTGTGGATGGCAAGTTGTACCTGCTGACCGGCCCATGGCAGTTCGCCGGGAACCCCGAGGGGATACTGGTGGTCGACGTGGCCAGCGAGGCGCACTGCACTTACCGCCTCCCGAGAGAGTACGAAAAGCTCAGGGGCCAGGCGCTGATGGACGTCTTCGAGCTGCACGGCCGGCTCTGCCTCGCCGTGAACCACGTCCTCATCTCTCCGGAACGCCCCATGGTCGAGTTCTGGGTAATATCGCGGTTGGGACGGCTCGACGGCAAGAACAACGGGCGGCTGAAGTGGGAGCTGCGCTACACCTTCTTCGTCGACATCGACCATGCCCGTAGAAATGCTGCCGCGTCGCCGTACGCTTGGAGCCGCCAGTACTACAAGAATCGGCCGAGGGCCGCCTGGGTCGACGAGGACGATATGCTGTGCTACATGCTGGGCGATTGCTTATACAAGTACAACACGAACGGGTACTGTAGGCCGGATGGTTTTGTGCCATGGCACCAGAAGGTCCAGCTCCCAGCGACTTCGTCGCCATCAAACCGGCGGTGGAACATCTATGGGGGCTACCGCCCCAGCCTACTCTCACCTCTTGCTTTCGCATTGCCGTCATCCCAGGACGACGAGGACAGTGAAGTGCATGCCATTGCCACCTTACACACACTGCGGCGCCATGACTCAAAACGTCGACCTTCAAACGGTAGCACTAGTGACGGGCCAGGACGCAAGAGGATTTGCCACGGAACAAACTTTCAAACAAGATAACGGTTGGACTATGGCGCGCCAAGTCCACAAGAAAAACACAATTAACGAGCTCGGCCGACCGCTCTCCTCTATCTACAGTAGATCAAGGCGATTTTTGGACGCTCCCGTCAGACCACCTCGCTCGCCGGCGTTCCCCGGGTTCCCTCCTCCTCCGGCGGCTGCTTCGGCGGCGGGAGGGAGGGGGAACCCCGGATCCGTGCTTGTACATAGTGTAGGTCGTGGTGGGGTTTCGGCCGACGGCGTCGTGGAGGCGGCGATGGTGTCGGTGGTTGGTTTGGTGCCAGCGCGTCGCCCCTTCTGCGGCGAGGATCTTCGGAGCTTCGTCGAGGCGCGCAGGACTTGCGGTGGTCGGGGATCTACGGTCCCTGCTTCCACCGGCTCCAGGTCGTCGTCTTCCGAGCCGGCCGGCGAGGTAGGCGTTGCCCTCGTGGTGCTGCTGCTCCAACTTTTCTCCTCTCCGTCGTGCGAGCTCGCCATGGCTGAGAAGGGCAACTTCCCGTTCGCGAAGAAATCGTCTGGGGCGTCAAGGTCTGCGCCGGCACCGGGAGGGTGCCGGACCGGCGATGCGGCGGCGCGTTCCCCTTCCACGTCGGTGGAGGATGAGGGTTGGGATCCCAGGGACCCAGTTATAATTTCTGCTTTCTTCGGGGTGTGTTGTACGCACTGTGTTGGCTAATAGATCTAGGGTGTAATCCGCAAAAAAAAAAAGTCCACAAGAGCGACGCTAGGACAACAGTCCGCGTAGTCCTCCACTCAGCATACCGCTCCATCACGCTGCACACAGCACACTTGATCATTGATGTCTTTTTTTTCTGGTACTTGATCATTGATGTCCGGCCTCCTCCCATTTTACGATAGAAAAATTCATATATAGTACGTACACACGAACTATGAAAGTTTACATAAGCATATACTGGCCAGTAATTGAAAAAGAAGATCTACAAGCAATATATACCTACTAGTTAAGTGTCCAAGCGTTGCAACGGATTCTAAGTAATAGTCTAGCTAGGCTGTCTCTAAAAATTTGTCCCGAAGCAAAATGCAAAGTAGGCTCTAATTTGTTTTTGAATCATATAATAAACTAATATAACTACGATTCATTTACCATTGTTGGTATCGATCAATGAATGGATTGTGAATCGGTGAACCGGGCAGTGGGTGATTCCATTCCCGATATCAACAGCTCCACTGACGGCTTCGGCCTTTAAGAAGAGAGTCAGGGTGTCGGCTAAACCGAGGAACGCTGAAACTGGGCAACCTGCAGGCAGGGTCGAGGGCTTGGGGTGAACACCAAAACGTTACCACTTCATCGATGAGTCTGTTTTTGAAAGGGATTTGTTCCGCAAAAAAATAACAATGTATGTACGAGTGGAGATTTTTGACTCCCGAGTTTCATTGATCCCATAAAAAAATGAAAATTTACAAGTTTCTTAGAAATATGAAAATGCTCCTAAATGTTCTCAATAATGTATCACACAAATATGCAAAATCTGATTTTTAAATACTTTTTATTTTGAGCTACAAAAAAATGACAAATGTACAGATCGGTGTATAGTGAAAAATGTACATTTTCAAATCTCTAAATTTCTAAGATTTTGGTTATTTTTGTGTTGTCCATAGTATGTCCAGATTTTTTTTAAAAAAATTATAGTTTTCTTTTGAAAATTTAAAACAAAGGGATCACTGGCTCTCGGGATCATATATACCACTTGCATGATGTGCCATCTCACAACAAAAAATGTCCATTAGAACGTTTTTTTGGTAAGTGAACTTTTTTCATCTAGTAAAGTCTTCATATTTTAAAATTAATCTACAAAATATGTAAATGAATATAAATTTCTAATATGTAATAAGAAAATAAAAACACCATACCTGTTAAATGGGCCAAACTAAATATAGCCCGTGAATAAACGTGTCAAGCAGAGCTTGCCATATTTGCCTGCGCAAATCCTATTTGCCACCCGTTGAGACGCGGGAGGCTCGCGTCACACACCCCCCGTAGTTGTAAAGGTCCTGCCCATTTCCGTTGTTTTTTTTGTCTCTTTTTTCTTATTTTTCTTGTTTTACTTTAATTTAATGATCTTGAAAGTGTTTCAGAGTTGAAAATGTTCAAACTTCTAAAAATATTTAAATTTAAAAGTCAAAATTTGAAAATGTTCAAATTTAAAATGTTTAGATTTTAATATTCTTCATATTTTGAAAAATATTCAGATCTGAAAATATTTACTTTTATAAATGTTTATATTTATAAAATGTCCATAGTATAAAATACTCATCTTTTTCGTAAAATCAGATTTGAAAAATATTTATGTTTTGATAGATGTTCAGATTTAAAACAGAAATCACTTATGTCCTCGTTGCTCAACGGCACACTCGTGCGCGTCTTTAAATCGGTATATTCCGTTTGCACGTTGCAGATCCGTTGATGTGTACTGGTTAATGGTCATGTTTGTCGTGAAGTTCCTGCATTTCCAAACCAACATTTAAACCAACGAGTTTAGCATATGATGGTTATCTGGCAGATAAGGTTAACATTGACGGTGGCAATGTGGTTCCGGCCGTGTGACATGGCCTCATGGGTATCTGATTATCACAAGATTTCCTCGCACGGTCACAAGATGATTGCCATAATTTGCAAAGTAGCACAAACACACACACCGATTGCGCACACGATTATGATCTGATCTGGGTAAGAGGGTATACGTTGACCCTACCACACGGAGAGGAGAGGCTCGACCGATCGAAGGTTCGCGCCACCTCATGCAAAATCAACGGGACATGGCCCAAAAACGACGGGAGACCGACAAAACCAGATCGCTCGGCTGATGTGTACCACGTCCAACACGTTTCGGAGACGTCGGTGCACGCGCGGGGGGTAACACGGAGCTACTAGCCTACTAGTGCAGTAATTTCAGGTGACTGGGACGTCCGTGTCCACCACGACTATTGCTCCACCTATCCCGTTGTCCCAGAACCCACTTATCCCGTATACAAAAAGTTTTGATGGGCTTTTATGGGATGTCCCAGTTGTCCCGTCAAATCCCGTGTACGTAGTTGTTTCTCTGTTTTAAAACAGTACCTGGCAGCTACGCCGGATCAATTCGATCACAAATACTTATATAGCTGAACGTAGTTGTTTCTCTGTACACTGAATATTCATAAGCAACACCAGGCAGCTGCATATGCGTCTACAAACTGCATGATAAATCACAGGCTTCAGGTAATTTAGATCCTTCAAAGGTATGGGTTACAGGCCTTTAAAAGTCCAGTGCCAAACTGCCAATCATGTAAGAAACATTACACTGGATTCATGCGGATCAAACTTAAAGTCCACAATGTAGCATTACACTGGATTCTTGCAGGATTTGTTGAAGTTTGATTTGATGTAATTAAGCACGATGGACTTGTTGCCCGACCGAAAAGTAACAAGGAGCAGTAAGAAAAGAAAGAGATGATTAGTTAAAATTCAGTACAACACTTAGCATTGTAACAATCCACAAGAAGTGCCATCTTTTCCATCAGGGAATGAAGGTAAAGTAAGCAGTGCCATCTTTTCCATCAGGGAATGAAGGTAAAGTATGCAGCATCCTCGCCACGGGCCTGACTTGTCTCCGCCGGCGAAGCAGAGAAGAACGGTGAGGCCGGCGGCGGCGCTAGGGAGCTCGTCGTCGGGTCGATTCGGTCACGCAGGGAGGCCTAGGGTGAGGGACGAGTTCTTCCGGCGACGGCGGCCAAGATGTAGGGTGGCGGCGATGACAGAGGCCTCCCGCCTCCGGTCGAGGAAATGCGGATCTGATTGGGGTTTGGGATGAGCTTGCTGTAGGCTGCAGAAGAATAGGGATACGTGGACTGTACATGGGTTAGGTGGGCTCAACCCATTTATCCCGTACGGGATTAGTGGGCTCTTTTAGCGGGATAAGCGGGATTTATATGGTGGGATGGCGGGATTGGTGGGAAATCCCATCCGACCTGAAATTTTAGTCCACAATCTCTCATAAATCTCTTTAACCCGGGTGTTTCATGTTATAATTTGTTTACAGATGATTTATGTTGTCTATACTAGGTTTGCGTAGTTTCTTTTTGTCTTATGTTTGAATTATCGAATATTTTTGGTTTAATCGAGTCATATTTTGATATGGTACAGTCCTATGGTGCCCATCATATGTTCATGTGCGCAATAGATAACATCATAGGATTGGTTTGTAGTATGTTGAGAAAACTGGAAGGTAGCGCTGTCGGAGTGATAGAAACACAATCATCATTCTAGTTTTTGATCTTATGGAATGAAGGAGGACCAATTTACCTTGAAGTTATGGTTGGGTATTTTTACCTTAATTATTTTCTAGTATTTATGGATTTTTGCTAAAGTTCCAATCCTATAGTACATGTAATCATACGCACTGAGAGCATGTATGCAGGGGCGGCTCCCACATAAAAACTTTATCGAGAACATTAAATTTGTAACTTCATTAATTAATTATGGACAATTTCGTCACGCTTTCCACCATTATTCCACACTCATGGTTATGTCACTTTATGTTATTTTATCGTTGTAGAAACTAACTTTACCTTCTTGTTCTTTATTATCTTACAAAACTACTCTTTCATAACCTCAAAACTTTTTCTAGTTTTATTTACTACTTGAAGCAAACGTTCGATGTGCGTATAGTTGTTTCATTGGTTGATAGAACTTGAGAGAATATTAATCCTACCTTTATCTGCTCGTTGTGTTCGACACTCTTACTTATCAAAAAGGGTACAACTGATGCCCTACACATGTGGGTTATCGGGGGGGCAATGTCCCCCGCCCCCTAATTTTTCCTTAAGTACCCAATATAATCTAGGTTTTGGTAGTGAAAAAATAGGTAAATGGCCTTCAGCCGCCCGCCTTACACATATCAAAGAGCACACCCCCAATACTGCCGGAGTGCCCAAGGGCAACGGAGCCGAAGCCTAGAACGCCGACAGCCTCCAATGCTGCCGTCGCCGGACCCAACACTGCCGTCGCGTCCAATTTCATCCATTTGATTCGACTTAGCATCAGTGCCTCACATCGCGCACTTTTAAAAATCGAGCATTTTTACACGGTTTATTGAAGCGCCACTGTGACGCGGGAGTTGGCGATGGGCCATGTTGGCAGTTGCACACGATTCATGAACATAGTGCGAGAGGGAGGTCCATCGCACACGATTAATAAAATGAGAACACTTACGGTACAACATCCATCGCACAAGATTCTCTTTAGACGAGTCGTGCGTTTATGGAAGATCACGCACGCTTAAACATATTTAGTCGTGTGTATTAGTTGTATCATCACACATGGTTAATTAGATGAACCCAACTATGTGGGATAGGTGAACCAATATCGACAATACATGCATTGCACATACACAGCAACTATCTTCTTAGGGCACATACCATTAAACTGACGAAAGTGGTAGTATTGGGGCTAGTGTAAGATTTACAGAATACTTGAAGCTCGTAATTGTTGAGAGGTGTATGAGCATCTTGCCATAATTTGAGTGGAATGTAATTTTCTTATTGGCACGAGCCTCGTTATTCCTTGGGTTGAGCCTCAACATCCTAGACATAAATCGCTAGCGCTTCATGCTAAAAGGCCTAAGCGAGAATACTAACACGGGCATAGTCTTGTACGCAGATAGCAAAGGTTCTCGTTCCTCGGAAACCCTATTTTCCCTCGCTCCCGTCGCCCCTCCCTGGGCGACCGGGGCGCCCCCACCCCTCCGCCCAGCGAGCCTCCCCCAACCTTCTTCCCCCGCCGCCGCCGGGCTTCGCCCACGCGGGGTCGACGGCGGCGGAGCTCCTTTCCCCGCGCGCTAGGAGGACCCGAGGGGGCGGTTTCCGATCTGGCGGCGGTGCAGCTCGGCTTGGTGGTGGTCCGGTGCGGCCGAGTGGGCATGGTGGCGACGGGGCAGCCCTTTGGCTGCTGGGTGCCGTGGTAGCCGGCGCCCTCCGGCCCAGATCTGGGCCCTTTGGGCCCCATCTGGGTTCTGGGTGGGCCGCCTCGGCGTGGTGGCAGCACCCCGGTGGACGGCGCTGCAAGGGTTGGCGGTGACGGTGGCGTGCTGCAATGCGGGCGGCGGGGACTTTACGGGCCCTTTTTGGGCTCGGCCGGGCCAGTGAGGGCCTGGTGTGTCCCTGCTGCTGCATCCGGTCGGCTACCGCTGATGGCGGTGGAGGTCGATCCCTTCCGCGTGCTACTACACTGCCATCCCTCGCCGGTGTCCCCTCTTCCCGTTCTTCCCGGCCTCGCAACATGGTTCACGGTGAGACGGCGGTGGTGATTGCAAGACCGTGGTGGCGTGTGCTGGTGGGTGGCAAGCTTGGTGGAACACGACGGAGTGTCCGAGGTGTGGTTTTTTGGGGGTCGGGAGAAATCTCTGTCATCCTCGACACCGACGTGGTGACGCCTGCGGGTGTTGCCATCCTTCCTGAAGGGCGTCGGGTGTACCTCTTCCCCATCCCCGTGGCGTACCGGGGGAAACCCTAGAACGCGAACCTGGGGTTACCCTAGGACCGGTTCGGGCAGCAGCGTCGTCGTCGCTCACCTTCTTGGAGGTGCTGCTTAGTACGCGGCGCTTCGGAGTGCTAGGAGCGTGACGAAATTCTCCGGAGGGCGCAGCGGTTGCGAGTCATCTCCGTTTTCGTTGAACCGCCGTTGTCGGCGTTTTTTCTTTTCTTGTTTCTTTTGGGCTTGCATTGTGCTGTTTGCCCCAGCGGTGGTCTCGTCTTTGTATCGGTGGTTGCTATATTAATATAGCGGGGCGCAAGCCTATTTCGTGGAACCCTATTTTCCAGTCTTAGCGACCACTAGGGCAAGCTAAAGAAACGTATTGGGGACCGGCCCAATAAGGTTTGTGTGTTTTACATCGTTCTTTTTCTTTTGTCTGTTGTTTTGTTTTCGTTTTTCCTTTCGTGTCTTGTGTGTTTACTTATTTTTTCTTTCTTTATATTTTCATATATTTTATTTCCTTTTCGTTTTGACATGCATAAACAAAAGATTCCCCTTTTCTCACATGAACATATATCCGAATATTCACGAAATTTTTTCTTCGATATGTACATTCCTTCGACTAGCAGTGAAAAATATTTTATTATAAATAAACATTTATTTTGAACTTATTTACTAACACTATTTTTAAATTTTCCTTTATTTCTATGAACATTTATTTTGAAATACATGAACAAATATTCATATAGGAGAACAATTATTTTGTCCTAGGAGGACATTTTTATCTAGTATAAATTCTTCATATATTTTTAATTAATCTATAAAAATATATAAATGAATATATTGTTTGAGATATATAAAAAGGAAAGAAGAAAATATCACAATATACCTGTTAAATGGGCCACACCAAATACAGTCCATGAAGAAACGTTTCAGGCGGAGCTTTTCTTATTTGCCTTTTCTCGTCGGTGCATCGCGCGTTTCATTCGTTTCCTGAATCAAAGTCTTTTCTTTCTGCCTGTCAATTAACGGTGACTGCTAAGTTTGAGTTCCTTTCTGTCATCACTAAGAGCGTACGGTCGCCGTATTTAAAACGTTGGTTGTGTACGAGTTTGAGACACGAGGCGAGCGATTTCGATTCGCAAACTACCTCGCTGACGCCATCAAGTGCGACTCTGCATCGACTATCAATTCGATACTCAGCGCTATAGATTTGACGGAGACGGCGTACTTGTGCTTCAACATTGGCGACAGGTACAGCTGAATATCTTTGGTTCTTCAAACGCATTGGCTGGCCCATCACTTTTGCTCAACGGCACACTCGTGCGCGTCTTAAAATCAGTATATTCCGTTTGCACGTGGCAGATCCTATGAGTACTCTTCTTGTTATGTCTGTCGTGATGATGTTCCTGCATTTCCAAACCAACGTTCAACAGTTTAGTATATTTGATGGTTATTTAGGAGACGAGGATTGAGGGTGTTATTTTACGGTATAACGCGTGATCAGATCTCGTGTGTAAGAGCATCTCTAACAGATCCCGGAAAACACGTCGATAGAAACCGTAATTTTTTGTGATACGAGTTTAGGACACATGTTCTGCCCCGAACCCGCCTGGCACCGCAAACCAGTTTTTATTTACACATGCATTTGAGCAACAGAGTTATTTTTCGGCCTGGGACGTTTTTCGGGATCTGTTACACAGGCTCTAAGCGAACAACATTGACGGTGGCAGTGTGGTTCCATGTGCTCTGATTATAACAATAGTACACGGAATAAAAATGATTTTCACAATATTTTCTCACACCGTTGACAGACGAATGATTGCCGACTGCCGTAATCTGCAAAGTAGTACAAACACACCCATCACGCACGCGTTGACCACACGGAGAGGAGAGGAGAGGCTCGACCGATCGATCGAAGGTTCACGCCGGCCGCGTCATGCGAATCTCCATGGGAATATTGTGGCCTAAAAACGACGGGAGACCAACCAATCAGATCGATCAGCATACACGCTTAACCAACTAACAACAACAGTCGGCTCATGTGTAGCACGTCCAACACGTTTCGGAGACGTCGGTGCGCGCATAGGCCATGGAAGAAGTCCAAAACAAACCTTGATCTTGTAGGTGAAAGTTAAATCAAATTATGAATCTTAAATCTTAGAAATTGGCACTCTGAACAATCAAATGCCAGTCAATTTTCAACACTGAAGTACTTAACCTGTTTGGCGGACCGGGAAAAAAAGTTCCGACTAGAAATACCCATTATCCACTGGCTAACGGGTCCGCCGTCAGAAGTTAAGTGACCCATCAACACACGAGAAGTTTGGTCGACATCCTCGCCGTGGACGAAACTGACTCGTCATGGACGAAACTTCCCCGCCCTTCTCCTACTCAACCTTCCGCCCACCGTCCGCCCCCTCTAGTCCCCCGTCTGTCCTCGGCTGCATCGGGCAAGAGCGCGAGGAGCAGGCCGCAGGTGGGAGTGACTTCCATGGCGACAGAGGTTGGACACGAGCAGGGGCCGCCAAAAATTCTGCCCCATGGCCAGGAACGGTTCCAACGCTCCACGCACTGACGTGCGCACTTCTAGAGCTCCGTCATGATTTTTGCAATCTCCCGTGAGTTCCCTGCCCTACCAGCATGTCCCCGAGGTTCCCCTCTCTCCCCTCTCACACCGACATTTCTCCCAGTCGAATTTTTGTGAGTCAATCTCCAGAACATCGCAGAGCGACGATGCCTTGCGCGTCGATCTCGTCGCCCTCTTGAGGTGCCCCTGGTGAGTGGGCACGCACCGAGGTCGCTGCTGTGTGGCACGGTGGATGCCACCGCTGTTTGAGATTGGAGTCTTCGCCGTGTACACCTTCCTGGATTAGAGAGAGATTTGACTCGGGGAGAGAGACCAGAGGTGGAAGATTTATATGACAAGTGGGTCTTCTTTGTGAGTGAGATGAACAAATTATAAAGTTCAATTTTTTTTATTTCCCAGGCGCCAAACAGATCCACGATTGAAAATAGACCGGGATTTGGTTCGAAGTGAGTGCCAATTTTCGGGATTGAAAGTTAAGGATTACATTTAACTGTCTTCCACAAGTTCAAGTTTTGGACTTTTTCAGCGGTAATGGAGCTGGCAGTGGTGTGCCTTTGCTGGTTAGCATGCAAGTTGCAGGATGGATCTCCTACCGGCCACCGCGACCAAACCTGCCATCCCATCCCAACACTGCTGGAGTTTTCCATGACGCCAACACGTCTGTTTGTTGTAAGAAATCTGGCCCTTTTTTCGAATTCTAGGTAGGGCATTAGACTCAAAGGGCCTGATTGTAATTTGTACCTGCCACGTGGTTAAATAGAAAATGCAGCACCGGGTCTCAACGACTCGTACGTAGTCGCAGGCCTACAAGCCAAGCCGCGGCCAGTTGCAGCCACAGATCGAGCAAGTGGATTGCAGAGGAGAATAATTGTCGATCGACCGTGTGCTATGTGTGGAACAGAGTTGTGTAGACCGGAGAACAGCAACCGTCTGTTAAATACAATCCAATTACTACCTCCGATCCATATTAGTGGGCACAACTTTGTCTAGATACACATGTATCTAGTCTAAATACTTAACTAGATACATATGAATTTAGACAAAGCTATGCCCACTAATATGGATCGGAGGGAGTATTATTATTATTATTATTATTGTTTTGTGGAAATGGAAAGAATGTGCAGGCAGGATCGACACAGCTTCATAATAATTTCCGGTGCTCACACAGGAGGAGAGAAACAGCATTGCGAAAGCCTCTTGGCCTCTTTGTTATATTCATATATTATATACACAGAGAGATTCGACTGTATAAAGAAGAAGAAAATCCTTGTAGTCGCAGCCATGCACTGATGAATATGGCTCCACCGTTTGGGGTGTCGGTCAAATGGTCGCCTAACCTGTACTGCTGCTGCTGCTGTGCCTGTACATACCCACAACAGTCCTTTATTCTCACAGTATTATTGCGAGGGTTGTGCGGCTTGTGCCTATTTGTCTACTGCCTACTGCTTCCATTTTTACATATTTGTCTTGTGCTACGAGACGTCAAAATTAAACACGCGTGCGCTTCCGTTTATACACGAAAACACGTCGAATAAAACAAAGACATTCGACCTAACGAAGCAGTAACCACTATGAATGAAGAGAACAACCCATGGTCCCACGAGTTGTGAACGCAATCTCCTCGTCCCTTAATTTTTCTCCACTACTATTAAACAAGCAAACTTTTTTTTGCTACGGCCACCCCAACAGATGTACACAGATTTACTTCCACATAACAATCAGGCCCACTTGATTACATCCAATGGTCCAGATTCGTCCCACCTATTTCGTGTGTGCATCTAGCAATTTTGTCTGGTGGAACGTTTTTGAGCAGACGAAAGACGAAAATCAGCAGACGCAATTCATCTAAAAAAAAGATACCTCAATTAAGGGCCTGCTTAATTAGGACGACAATGACCTGGAGGCATAAGTTAGGAAGGATCGCTCCAAAATGTTATTCAATGATCAATGATCAATTAAGGGCATGCTTAATTAAGACGACAATTACGGAAATAATCAATTGCCTCCAGGTGAGGCAGACGTCCAGTTTTTTTGCATTCGCTCCAGATTTTTGCCGCCATTGACGCCGCAGCTCCCTACCATGCGCCAGCGCCGCTGCACCTCAGTTTGCCGCCGCCGCCTCCATTGACGTTGTCAGTCCTGCGCCGGCGCCGGCACGCGCAACCGGCGATCTCGACGACCATCGCCTCCTCACCGTCGCCAGGTGCAATATCATACCTGTGTAAATTGCTTATGTATGACCTGTACCATTCTCAAAAGAATAATTTTGCAATCTAAAAAGTACAATCTCTGCATAACCTATATTCGTGTCTTGCCCTAGAATCTCTATAAGACACATGCACGCAGTGATTTAGTTCCACATGAAGTTAACAGGCGTGTTGGTGGAAATTCTCTATAAGACACATGCACCCGATGATTTAGTTCCAGGAAAAGATATTCTTTCCACCAATGTTGCAAAAAAGTTCAGCACATGATGCATCTATTTAATTGCTAATTGTTAGAGAGTGTACTACTCTGAGCTCAATTGTTAGAGAGGGTACTACTTAACCCAAGGAGACAACAAGCAACAACCAGCCAATTTTCATCAAAAGGCAGCAATTAGCAACTAATTGATGAAGTCAACAGATTAAGCTAGCAAATCATAGGCAACACCATTGAATGACACTGATACTAAGTCAAAATGCAACTTATGTAAGTTTGAGGTATAGCTTTCATGTACTAATCCAACTAAACACATGTTTCTCCCAAAATGATAAATACAATGGAAATAAGACATACCAAATTGTTCTTATCAGTTAAAAAAGTATATATCCAATTCCCACAATCACTACCATGGTTGGATATATACATAAACACGATGCACTGTAACAGATCATACAATGAGAAGATGCATCAGTACGCACCTTCAAAATTTCCAGAACTAAGGTGCTGGGTAGCGGCAGTCGGGGAGGAGCTAACAATTAAATCCTGTAATATATTGGTCACACCTTTTGGGACTGCACATAGACACACAAAAAGAGAACATTTAGATCATCAATTTATAGATGGGTACATTCGCTGCTGGTTGGCCAAAATAAATGATTAAGCATCTCAAAATATGCATTTCGATTTTGTTGGTGCCATATTCCAAAAGGTATCTAATATTTTGACTATTTCGCAGGTATGGCATCTTCCAATCCGAATGGTGCACGCAGCCCGCTCCGAGATAGAAGCAACAATCACACTCCTAATGGTGCACGCACCCCGTTCCAAGATATGAGCAACGGTCAAGCCTTGGGTAAGTAGATCATCAAAAAAGTACACTCAGAGCGCACTTGTCGCCTATAGTGCTAAACCGTTGCTGTAATCCTTGCAGACCCAAAGGAATTGAGGAGGCAGCGGGACAAAGAACGGTATGCACTAAATAGAGATGAGATACTAGCTAAACGACGACAGTCCCGTGAACATAACAAACTTCCCAATGAGGAAAACACCCCAGAACCAGGTACCTGCTCATGAGAATTATGCCTAATGCATGCTTGGGAAGTTTGTTAACATGCTAAACTGTGTCATATATGCAGACCCAAAAGAACTAAAAAGACTGAGGGCTAGAGAGCATTATTCACAAAATAAAGATGAGATTAATAAGAGACGACGCGAAGCCTACCAACAGAAAAAAGGCCACTGCCGAAAGCAAGAGATAATATACGGTATTTCAATTCCCACTTCTCATTCACAAGCCTTGGTGTCACACTTGATCGTCGAGTCAGCACTGCGGCAGGAACCTGTGTATATACCTTTCGTGCGTGTGGGGGTTTGTACCATGCTCTTGATGATCTGGTGTCTGCTGATAATGGGCCTCGACATTTGCAGCTATATATTTATGATACAGATGAAAATTTGTTTCATAGAATTAAGAGGTCTCCAAATCTGCGCCTGGATCTCATACGGAGGATTATGACAATACTAGAGAGAAACCCTTATGCTCAAGTTTTTAAAAGCCTTGGTGCTGTTCCAAATCTAGATGAATATAAGATTGTACTGAACACATATATCAAACTTGATCAAAGAAGGTATAATGCCCCAACTGCTTCTCAGGTTGCAGCAATATGGGTTGAAGGGAGCGACCCACAAAATTGCTTTGATAGGAGTGTTATCGTGTATGGAAAAGGTGACCGTCCACTTTATATTAGAGCATACTATGGGTGCTACGACCCATTGTCATATCCACTATACTTCCCGCGTGGGGAGACCAGTTGGAACCGTTGGATGCCATATCTTCGGGCCCCTGATGGCACGACGCAAGGTGCAGCAGATAATTCTGCACAGCCAAATCAAGCCTATGATTTTCCAACAGGTATGATGTTCATTATTTATTCTCAGTGTATTTTCAAATTATATGGAAACTTATCAATGCAAAAACCTTTCAGATGATAACATTCCTATAGGCCAATATGACCATACCGCTGGACATGAAGACCAGACCAGACCAGACCAGACCATACCGCCAAGATAATTCTGTACAGCGAAACCAACCCTCCGATTTTCAAACAGGTATGATGTTCAATATTTATCTATGAACTTTTTAATTAAATGGAAACTAATCAATGCCCCACCTTTCAGATGATAATTTTGTACAGCGAAACCAACCCACCGACATGCCATCAGGTAGAGGCCAAGATGACCATACCGCACGACATGAAGACCAAACCACTTTTGAAACCCCAGGTTTTGGTCCTGTACCATTCATTAAATTCAAAAAACGGAGAATCATGTAGGTACTAATATTTATGTTGATAATCAATTTTTAGATGACAATGAGGATAACCCAGATGAGGATTTTGGTGACAATGAAATGAGTGCAACACAATCTAGGAAATTTGTTAGCGCAAGGGAATACTATTGCTTCAAGTTGCAGGTTCGAAAGAAGCTCTTTAACATCATATTGTTCGGAGGGCGCCTTTTCCAACAGTGGGCTGTTGACATGTACATAAAGATCGAGACAATGAGACTGGACGTGCTGATCTCTACCAGGTAACGGCTAATACAATTAAATTTTAGCCGCCACAATTTGTTCTCAATAATTGTATACTAACTGGCGAATTGTCTCTAAAATATAGGGTCTTGTTAGACACTATCATTGCCGGCGAGTCACGCGGTGATCGGATTGGCAAGAGAATTGTGCTTCCATGTACATTTCCTGGTGGTGACCGTGACATGCAGGGGAGGTTCCTGGATGCGATGGCAATAGTTCAGCGGTGGGGTAAACCTGACTATTTTATCACGATGACATGCAATCCCTACTGGGAGGAGATAACTCAGGAATTGTTGCCTGGACAGCTTACAGAGCTAAACAGCGAAGCATGATGGACTTACTGACTAAAAAGGGTAAACATTTTGGAGAAGTCGCCGCTTATGTACATGTGACAGAGTTTCAGAAACGAGGGTTGCCCCATGAGCATATACTTCTAATTATGAAAGCAAACAGCCCAGATGACTATGATCGGGTGATATCTGCAGAGATACCAGACAAAGAAAAATATCCTGTTCTCCATGATCTGGTAGTGAAACATATGTTACACGGACCATGTGGGGCACTCAAGAAAAGTTGCCCTTGCATGATAGATGGACAATGTCGGTTTCATTACCCGCGAGAATTTTGTGATGTTACATTACAAGGGAAGGACTCATATCCTATCTATAGAAGGAGGGAAGATGGGGTTAAAATTCATATAAGAGGAGGAACTTTGGACAATAGATGGGTGGTGCCTTACAACCCATTTCTGCTGATGACATACAACTGTCACATTAATGTCGAAGCATGCTCAAGCATAAAGGCAGTGAAGTACTTATTCAAGTACATATACAAAGGGCATGATAAGGCATCATTTGCATTTGAGCAGGATATTATAAATGATGGGGGAATCATCAATGAAATTCGCCAGTATAGAGATGCACGTTTTATATCTCCTCCAGAGGCTCTTTACAGGATTTTTGGTTTTAAAATGTTCGGTGTCAGTCCATCTGTGTTACAGCTCCAACTTCATTTGCCAAACATGCATTCAGTCGCATTTAAGGCTTATGAAAATCTAGAAGATGTTGTCGCTCGACCATCTTCTTCCAAATCCATGCTTACCGAGTACTTTGAGATGAACCGAAAGTTTCCAAATGCACGGAAATGGTTATACAGAGAGTTTCCAGAACACTACAGATGGATATCAGGACAAAAGAAGTGGCAGAACAGAAAAACCAAGAGATCACAAATTGGACGACTTGTGTATGCACACCCTGCTGAAGGAGAGAGGTACTACTTGCGGGTGCTCCTAAGTCATGTCCGAGGTGCCACTTCTTTTGATGATTTAAAAACAGTAAATGGAACGCTATGCGGGTCCTTCAGGGAGGCATGTGAGCACTTAGGCCTCATTGAGCACGACAGGACCCTTGATGATTGCATGACGGAGGCGGCTACATTTCAGATGCCCTGTGCCCTAAGACGGTTGTTTGCGACTATACTGGTATTTTGCGAGGCAACGGAAATCCGACACATGTGGGACAAACATCTTGCATCTATGTCTGAGGATTACCGTCGTAATCAATCCAATGAGGCAGTACTTGAGCAAATGGTCCTTAGAGATATCAGGGATATGTTGCAATCCATGGGGAAGGATATTACAAGCTATGGACTTCCGGAACTGGTTGACAGCTATGGTTCTTGCAATGCTGATGACTACAGAGAGGTCATAGAGGAGAGGCAGGTCACCGCGGACAAAGAACATCTCGATCTATTTGGTAGTTTGAACGAAGAGCAACTGGCTGGTTTCAATGACATAATGGATCATGTGACGAACAAAAAAAGTCAGATATTCTTTGTTGATGGTCCAGGAGGCACCGGGAAGACGCACATGTACAAGGCATTGCTCGCGAAGGTGCGTTCGATGGGCCTAATAGCAATTGCAACCGCTACATCAGGTATAGCGGCGTCGATAATGCCCGGAGGGCGGACTGCACATTCCAGGTTCAAAATTCCAATCAAGCTCACCGACAACAGCATGTGCAGTTTCACAAAGCAGAGTGGTACGGCAGAGTTGCTTAAGCAGGCGTCCTTGATAATTTGGGACGAAGTTGCTATGACTAAGCGTCAAGCAGTTGAGACGCTTGATAGATCGCTCCAGGATATAATGGAATGTCCTCTACCGTTTGGTGGAAAGGTTGTCGTCTTTGGTGGGGATTTCAGGCAGGTCCTCCCCGTTGTGACACGAGGTACAAGAGCACAAATCACAGATGCCACACTGTTGAGATCCTATCTGTGGGAGAAGACCCGCAAGATACGCCTCAAGCGCAATATGCGAGCGCAGGCTGACCCTTGGTTCTCTGAATACCTCCTAAGGATCGGCAATGGGACAGAAGAAACAATTGGCGACGACTATGTGCGTCTACCTGAAGAAATTGTGATTGGTTATAACGAGGATGAAGAACCAATTAACAAGCTCATCGAAAATGTCTTCCCATCCCTACACGCCAATGCTAGGTCGAGAGAGTACATTAGCACACGTGCAATTCTCTCGACGAAGAATGAGCATGTGGATAAGCTGAATGACAAGATGATCTCCAGGTTTCCTGGCGAAGAAAAGGTATACCATAGCTTCGACTCTATCGAGGATGACTTTCAGAATAATTACACGATTGACTTTGTGAACTCGATCACACCAAATGGATTGCCCCCGCATGTCTTGAAAGTGAAGGTCAATTGCCCGGTCATTTTGCTACGGAACCTCGACCCTTATAATGGCCTATGCAATGGAACACGGCTTATGATTAGAGCCTTCCAGGATAATGCAATCGATGCAGAGATTGTTGGTGGCCAACATGCTGGAAAAAGGGTGTTCATACCTAGGATCCCTATGTCTCCCTCGGAGGATACCTCACTTCCCTTCAAGCTTAAGAGGAAACAGTTTCCCATCCGCCTGAGTTTTGCGATGACCATTAACAAGGCACAGGGCCAAACCATCCCAAACGTCGGTATTTACCTTCCCGAGCCCGTCTTCTCACATGGGCAGCTATATGTTGCATTGTCCAGGGGTGTGTCAAGAAAGACGACGCGCATTTTGGCAAAGCCGAACAAGGAGGTTGATAAATCCGGGAAAAGCACCAAGAACATTGTCTATAGAGATGTGTTAGAGGGATGAGATAGGTGTGTTCTTCTTTCCTGTTTTTTTATTCCAGCTAAATTGAGGTCAACAACACTTTTTGCTTCTATATTATATTTCTGAATTAATTTCCTCTGCAGGTCTGACCAAATGGCTTGCTACTGCTACTACCATCTTTAAATCAGCCGTCAGGTATGCATTTCATATTATTATAACAAACCAAATGGCTCTGGCAATCACATTAAGAGCAGTCCAGGACCTCTTATATTCATCCATCTTAATGCTAAATTTTAATGAACCATCATTTGTTTCAGCCTATAAAAGATACAGTTTTTTCAATATATTTAATGATCTTTCATATATTAATTGATACCACTATTCAATTTGATATTATGTTTTTGTTACTCACAGATCAGTGAAACTGAGAGACATTAATGTGACACAGAAGGAAAAAAGAACACCAGGAGAGCAGCAGGGGATGCCATATTCTACAACGTCTAAAATCAATATATGAAAGAAGCTTGTACCTGTAAAACTGCTGTTGTAGCCAATAAATGAATAGATGAAAGATGCCATATGCTCTTGTATACTCAATTTATCAATAAGTGTCGATTTCATTAGCAGCAACAGCTGAAAGGACTGGAAAATTTATTCAAATTTGCATCGCAACACATGGAACTGAAATCTGATAAGTGGAAAGACTTCAACGTCACAACATGGCCAAGGATAGAGATTTTTAAAAGCAGTTTGCAGAAAGACGGGTACAACTCCTAACTCAATGCTCTCTATTTTATGTTTTTTTTAATGTCCCCCTTAATAATTGAATTAAAATGAAAGCTCTCTGGAAAAGAATAAAGTATGCATATGCACGTACCAACTGAGAATAGATGACCTCAAGTAAATGTGTCCGTCACAAGCAGATTATTCATCCCTCACGTTTAACCTTCAGAAATAGCAAACCTTCACAAATGAGCAACGTGCTTGCATATAAGATGGAAGCAACAATAGCACTATCATTGCTATGTGCATGTTTATTTGTTGCTTGTGTGACTCAAGATAACAACAAAACTATAAGTACTTCGGAACTCACCAAACTACTCAGCATTAAGCAAGATGTTCACTGTCGCATATCTTCAAAAATTACTGCATCTAGGAAATTGCAACATTCCATTAGGAACTTCAACTGGTGAACATAAAGATGTCTATTTTATGTGTTTTTTGAATGTCCTCCTTAACAACCGAACTAAAAATTAAATCTGTCCGGAAAAGAATAGATGACCTCAAATAAAAGTTTGGTTATTTGGAGTTTTGACAACAACCATCATCTCCTGGTGTGATGGTGTCCACACCACACAATTGCACGATTTGAAGATGATTCTGTTTTACTACCATTAGTACCTTCCGATTCTTTATATATTATGGTCAACCAAGTTCACTAATAATTTACGAGCAAAGATAATTCTATTGATAGACAAATAGACAGCATAGGAACTTTAAGTGATCAGCTTGAAAGAAAAATAGCCAATTTATCCGTTATTTCCCTTTAGAAACATTAAAACATATATGTGCAGACTTATGAATGTCATTGGTTACCTCATCAACCAGTGGCTCAACCTGCATTGAGGATGATTTGCCTCCTGGACTTGCCCTGCCCTTGCTGAATAGTAGAATAGCTCTCCTACCACTGAAACCTACACACGCCGCAACAATTTCACGCTCAGATTGCACATTATCTAGCAAGTCATCAAGCAAACAATCCACTATATCTGCTAGAGTGTAAATCACCTAGATTTCTTCTCTGAATATATTAATTAGACAGTAGCTTAACTGACAAAGTGAGCATATCTGACAGTGAGGGAGCACAGCACAATCACACATCCGTTCATCCATAACAGCACAAACCAAAAGTGAACAAATTGCGACATACCAACCGAGGCTCACATCCAGAATGATGAGCAACCTCAGATCGACAGTAGAACTTCAACTTAGTTAATTAGAGAGAGTATTTTAAAGATGAACCTCGGTGGCTTAAATCAGACAAACACACAGTCACAGACAAAATTTAACGGCGCTAGCTAACCTGGATGAAGTCGTGGAGCACGAAGACCGGGAGCCACGGCGGGCGGTGCATGGAGCGGCACACGAGGCGTCGCAGCCCTTGGGCGGTGTCCGGAAGCAGCGCTTCCTCGACGGCCATCTCCTCCGGCGCCGCCATCGCGCGTATCTCCTCGGCCGTGGCCGCGACGCCGCTGGTCATGAAGACGACCCTGCCGACGCAGTCGAGGACCTCCACGGCCGAAGTACGATCTGGTGGAGGAATGCGGTGGGGTTGAGCCACCGGTGGGGAGGCAGGGTGCGGCCGGTGGGGAGGTGCGTGCGGCCGGCTCAAGGTACTGCAAGCGGCGGCGGGGAGTACGAAGCGGCGGCGGGGATGCTACCGGAGGGGAGGAGAGTCCACCGGTGCGCAGGTCTCGGCGATGGGGAGGCAGTGTTCACGGGAAGCAGATGGGTGAAGTGAAGAGGCAGAGAGAGTGGGGAAAAGAAGCCTTTTTTTCCTTCTCCCTTTAAAAAAATAAATCTGCCATTTTTATTATCAAAGGTTCTTAAAATTGATATTCATTTTTTCTGATTATTATTTAAACTGAATATATTAACAATTATAATGTGCAATCGAGCAGGTCATCATGTGGTTTGTGGATGTTAAATTTGATGGAGTATTGGACAGGAGACTTTTTATCTGATATTCCTGAGCAGGTATATACTTCCTCCGTTTTTTAATATAAGATGTTTTAGGTGTTGTACATGTTGTCTAGATACATACTAAGTGAGTGAACATACACACTTAAACATGTCTACATACATTTGTCTACATATGCATGTGGACAAATGCTAAAACATCTTATATTAAAAAACGGAGGGAGTATCTCGATATCACATGATATATATTGTATTGTTATTTTTTTTGAAACTAAGTTGGATTACTATTTGACAGGTTCACATGACAAAATTTAGGAAAAAATTAGCTGTGATATTAGTCGACTCGGAACTGAACGATGACGCCGTGAGAAACCGAGTCTTCGAAATTGAGGAAAGCAACATAGATCCCACAGATTGTGTGATTTTGGATCATCCTCCCAAAAAAATTAAAATATAAAACTCATCACCGAAAGGAGAACTGATAAAATCATCGTATGATGATGAGGCTCTATCGCAGTCATCGGTACTTTCACCATATGTCAAACCAACAAACGGTGACTTAATAGATGAGCTTTGCTTATACATAAACATGGTTCATGATGTCCCTTCATTGGAGTAAGTCATCTTTTTTTGGCACTTCATTTCATGTTATATATGTGTCATTGTAGTCACAAATTTCTCTCTTTCACAGGAACGAATGGGTGATAAGCTCAATGCCTTATCCTATTAGCTTAAATTTAAGAAAGATAAAGAACATATTAAAGATGGATGAATATATGGACGTAGATTGTTTCAACATGGCTGTGCGTGTACTTGCGTGCCACGATATCAACTTCTTCCGTGACATTCCTGCTCACTATATGGATCTAAACTTTTGTGTAAGTTAATATAATTACCTACAAATTTTTATTACTAATATTTTTATTTATTTTTCAGACGATGTCTCACATTGCACGAGACCCGAGTTGTCGTGGAAGACTTGATTTTGAACAATTAGCACGGTTATTTCATTGCTGGCCTAATAGTAGAGAGTATCATATATCAGAATGTGACACGGTGTTGCTCATGATATTGATTCATTTTATATCAATATGATTTACTTATAAACCTTTCATCACAGATTTTCTTGCCTTACGACATTCTTGGCCTATTTATATTATTCGTGTTGGATCACAAGAAGAAGGTTATCCATATTTTGGACCCGCTTTCGAGACAAACTTGGGGGGTACATATATTAAAACATATGAAAATTTGCAATAAGATAAACCTTGCGCTTCGATTGGCAAACCCCAAATGGAATGACGACATCTCCAAATGGGGACGCAAAGTACCTGTTGTTCCGACAAACTCGCACGGGTATGAAGCTTTTCACTTCAATATAACCTTGCTTTATTTGTTTTACGCTCAATTTTTGACATTTTAAATGTATTCAGTGCTTTGTCTGGTTATTTGGTCTTTAATCTAATGCACTCATGGCATGATGGAGCGTCATATTTTCCGGTACCCATGGTGAATATTCTCAACTATGCTCATTTGTACACTTTGAACATGAACTTTATATGACAATGTTGTATAATGCACATATAGGATGGTCTGGAGTTAAGAAAGCGATTTTTGGTACATCTCCTGAAATACCAGGACAATGAGGCGATAAACAATATTCCTGACTTGGAACGAGGAATCATTGACCATATAAAGGGATGGATCTTCATGAATTAATAAATAGTGGATGATACTATGTTATTTAGTTTTTAAACTATCACTTCAAACAGTGTTGAATTGTAATATTTTGTACTTTGTGGATTTTAAACAATGTGTGTCGATTATATGTTCTTCGCACTTCTTTAAACGGTTTAGACATAAAATTATTATTGTACTGTAAAGACGTGCGTTGCACGTGCACGGCTACTAGTGTTGGTAAAGAGGCGTGTCCTCGTGCCCAGAACATGAATGCGCGTACGCCACGGAAAGGATGATATGCGGAAACAAAACTATGGATGTGCAAACGTGCACTCTGGTTGCACTAGCAAGAAGGCATGCAAAATTATGGAATACAATGTGCTGTAACATACATAAGTATGACTCAGTACATAGAGGACTAGCTTGTCGAAAATACGTTGTGGATCACGGCGACGACACCTCCTGAAATCCGACCATCCCGTTCGACCTTCATTACCTTCCCACACTCACGATTCTTCGGCCCACCGTATCGCAATACTCTCTTTTCGTATTTCGTTCTGTATCGATCGCGTATTCCGTCCATATCCCGCAGTCCAGGCCCACCTAGTGACGTAAACCCAGTTTATTTCGGAGAGTCATTATCCTCGTTAATCCTTTCTTATCCAGTACTATTCCACCTTATTTCTCCATTTCCGTTATTCTCTCTTCTGTGTTCTGTGTGTTTCTGTTCTTCCCCAAATCTATCGCCCCTCCACGATCTATTCCCACATGTCCCTCTCCCACACATGCTAATGGAGAACTCCACGTTGTCTGGTGTCGCATCAAACCACGGTGCCCAACAGGACATCGTCCCCTTGCCTCTCATCCGCTGCCCCTGGGTTCAATCAAGGTTTCACGGAGTGGTACATTTACATCACATCCAAGAACCCCGGCAGGCACTTCTACAAGTACCAGTACCAAGGAGTAAGCGTTCTTTACTTAATCAGGACACATCTTCTCTAATTACAAATCTCGATCCCCTTTTTCACAGTAACTCATCTTCATTTCCGCTACAAACTGGTGCTTGTAGTTTTTTTTAGTGCGCATATATATTAGAACGTGTTATCATTTTCACCTATATCCGTAAAGAACATGTGAAGGTACGAAGTGATATTTAGCGCATCACGGTCATTTTGAGAAACTTTTTAGTGGTATATTTTTCTTCTTTCTTTAGTATATATCGTCCAACCTGAAAATAAATGCTTGTCAACACTAATAAATTATGTTTTTTAGAAAAAATAGAAGATCTAGACCACTTGCGTAGATGTGGTCGCGTTATAAATGTGTATGTGTTTTGCGAGGATATAAACAGTGTAAAAGTTATTACCAGGAAGATAAGTTCCACACAAATAATGACACAATGAAAGAAACCCTAACCACCACCCTCTAGACTAACCATTCGCAACCTAGCCGCACATGTCGGACCTCTATCCCGCGACTGTCGCTTTGGGTTGTTGGATAGAGGAGGAGGATTATTTTCCCTCATCTATTGTATAGTAAGATCTTCGAAAGTGACGATGATGTTGTCTTGAGCAAAATTTATCGTCACCAATCTCGTATTCGTGGGGCTTCGTCCAGCGTTGCCGATGAGTTTTGGTAGTTTTTGACCCGGTTTGTATGGGCAACGGTTTGCTATTTGTGTTGTCGGTAGACATAACCCATGGACATAATCGAAGACATCATCTTCTTCAGTAGCTTCTTTTTTCGAGACTTTGTGAGGAAGGTCGGAGGGTGCCCCAGCTGATATGCTTGGCACAATTGCCGACCTTGGTCGTTGTTGCTACAACTCAACTAGGTTTGGTCGAATACACATGTCTTTGCAGGTGCTTAATGAGTGACCCAGGTTCCCAATATTGACCATCGCTGACTTAATAACGATTAGTCCGGCTGCCCCTCTGGTAAGAATTTTGAGGCATAAAGTCTTAATTAATTGTAGTCTCTCCTTTGTTACAATCGTTTTTGTGTTTAATTACCGAACTACTTTTTGTTTTGTCGGATGTTTTTCTTTGATCCAGTATAAAATAGATTTATTTAAAACTGAAAACGTTGTAAGAATTACATATACAAACAACAAATCTACTCTACCCACGCAAATCACACCGGTCACTCGGTTAGACCTTCGAAATATCTTATTCAATTTTGAAATGGGCCTGGGCCCTGGCGTAAAGAAAAGGAAACAAACATAACCGTGTGTTTTTTCAAAATAAGAGGAAAGAAACAAAAATTACGCAAAAGGGCCCACAACATGAACTCTCCAAAAAGGACAAGGGTATTCGTGTAATATTTCCCATTTAAAACCCCCATGCTCCCCACATCCCTGCCCCAAGTTCGCAACCTTGGTAGTTCGTTGCCAACCGAGACTGCACGAGCAAACGGCCACCCTCTCCTTCCTTCCTTGCTTAGTCTGGCCCTGACCTGACCCAACCCAATCCTTCCTCCCCACGCGCACGACGCCAAGAACCCAACCGCCGAGCGGCCGCGATCTCCGCCGTCACCGCCATGACGACGGAGTCGCCCCGCGCGCCGTCCGGCTGCGCGATGTTCGGCATGTTCCGCCGCCGCCGCGCCGCGTCCATGTCCTCCCTCTCTCGGATCAATGGGACCCCACAGGTCGCCGCCGATGCCGAAGTTAGGGCCTTGCCCGCGCCGGTGAGCTCGGCGAAGGCCGGCGTCCACGAAGATTCCTCCCTCGTGCCCCGCCCGAAGGCCATGCCTTTGCAGCCGCAGATCAACGGCGCAGCTCCCTACGCGCGGCGGCCTTCGAGCGACAAGATCAAGCCGTCCAGGACGACGAACGGCATGGCGAGGACTTCGGCGGCATCACCGGCAGCAGAGTACACCGGCCTGGCGGCGGAGCTCGACAAGATGATCCAAGACCACCAGCGCGTCAAGGGCACCACGCAGATGATGCGCGCCACCTCCGGTAACATGATGATGCACCGCAACCTCGGCAACCTCAACGCCGGCGGCGCGTCCGCCCGCAGCTCGGTGGACCGCGCCGGCAACCCCAAGCCGGCGCCGGCGAGCAACGGGTACGCGTTCAAGGGCATGGGGAACATCGTCGGCAAGGCGGCGGGAGACCCGCTGTGCCGGGCGCTGTCTCACCGGACGGACCCGGAGAAGCTCAAGGAGCTGGGCAACGAGGAGTTCCGGGAGGGGCACTACGCGGAGGCGGTGGCGCTCTACGACCAGGCCATCATCATGGACCCGACGCGGCCGGCGTACTGGGGCAACAAGGCCGCCGCGCTCGTCGCGCTGGGCCGCCTCATCGAGGCCGTTGCCGACTGCAGGGAAGCCGTTCGGATCGACCCCTCCTACGCCCGCGCGCACCACCGCCTCGGCGGATTGTATCTCAGGTACTTACCTAACCTACGTACACGTAGGGCATTGATTTCGCCATCGTCATCATCATCATCACTACTAATTGTCTATTTGATGCAATGATGCGTGCGTGTCTGTTTTGAGCTGGTAATTATCGCCATAATTTGTGCCATCAAATGGTGAATCAGTTATTAGTAGGTTTTACAGAGATTCATCGTGGTCGCCAGGATGGGCGTAATTAACTGAACTGAAATTAGGGAACTTAGCTGTAAACGTGTGAGCTGAATTGAACTATTACGCACGTATATGGTGCCGAATTCGCGTCATTGCTTTTTTTCGTTGACAATTTGATTATTTGATTGTTCAACTTGCCTTCGGATGTTTCGTGGAGAACCACGATATATATGTACATGGTAGCTAGCAACCAAATGCTTAATAATCCTTAACGAACATGCTGGAGAGTTAGATGATGGCGTGGCTGCTTTGCATACCCTGAGACACATCGCCATCGGATTTGGTTAATCTGTTCAACGCGGGGTAGTGCTGTTAGCAGTATTGTTATTCCTTGGAAAAACCTCTAACGTTCTCCGTAAGAATGGAAAATCAATCAGGGCCTGGGTGCCTAGCTTGATCTGTAATCTACACGTGTTGCTTAATTTATATGAACATTTGATCACTAGTTAGTTTATACGGTCTAGCAGAACCTCCTTCCTTAAATCACTCTAGTGCTTTTAGTAGCCAATCACTTCCTCAACAAGCATTCCTGCACATCTTTTTCAAGATAATGATTGCAGCGAATTAAAAAGAACAAGTCCACCATCGTTTCTACCATAGTCTAGTAGCTCTACATATACATTTTACAATCATCTCAGTTCCCAACAATTTTTGCCATGATGTCACTTGACCTGTCAGTGAAGACCCTTGTGGCGATTGAGAAGATCATTCGTGGTTTTCTTTGGGCTGGGCGCAAGGACGCCCGTGGAGGTCACTGCCTGGTGGTGTGGAGAGGATTTGCATGCCCAAGCACCTGGTAGGACTCGAGATTCCTAACCTGAGATTTATGAACCACGCTCTCAGGGCTAGATGGCTTTGACTTAGCAGGACGGACAACTCTAAGCCCTGGAGTGAGTTCAGCATCCAGGTTCCCCGCATGGTCCGACAGCTGTTTGAGGCAGCCACCACCTCAGTTGTGGGTGATGGAGCCTCCACTTTCTTCTGGGTAGACAGGTGGCTGCCGAGGGCGTGTGAAGGAGTTGGCACCAAACCTCCTCCGGAGAGTGCCCAAGAGCGCCCGATGTTGCCGCTGAGTCAGAGAAGGACTCGCAGGTGGTTGGCTGGACGATGTCCCGCCGAACTTGGGGACGCACGAGAGATTCGCGAGTTGCTGTCCTTGGCTGACAGTGTGGCGGATTTCGCCCTGACCGAGGGGGTCGTGGATGAGTTCAGGTGGAACTGGGAGGGCCACCGCAAGTACTCAGCTCGCTCGGCCTACAAAGCGTTCATTGAGGGCAAGATTGGGTTGGACGGGTCTCAACAGATTTGGTGTTCCCAAGCTCCGAACAAATGCAAATTCTTCCTCTGGCTGGCGTTGAAGAACAGATGTTGGACTGCAGGCCGTTTAGGGCGAAGAGGGCTGCCTAGACCGGCCTCCTTCCCGTTGTGCGACCTAGTGGAAGAAGACATAGATCACCTTCTCCTTGGTTGTGTCCTCTCCAGAGAGGTTTGGCACTCTTTCCTCAGCAGGTGGGGTAGAGCAGACTGGGTTCCTGCCCATGATGATCACCTAGTGGATTGGTTACCAGCCAAGACCCCGGGAGGTAACGATGAGAAGGACTTGTGGACGTCGATCAACTTGATCTGCTGGAGCTTATGAAGACATAGGAATGGTGTGGTTTTCGAGAGTCACAGACCTTCAGCGGAAACTGCCATTAGGATGATGCACTAGCGGAGCTCCAACCAAAATGTTAGGCGGGCCAGCCCAAAGAAGATAACAGTTTTTTTTTCGTGGGCCAAATTTTCTATAATTGTTCAGTGTTTTGGCTTGGGCTGGGTGGGCCACGGCCCAGTTTGGCTTCAATGGAGCTCCGCCACTGGGATGGTGGAGGCCGAAGCTGACCTGTGGCGGGCAGCGAGAATGTTTAGTGGTAGCCTAGTACCCGTAGACAGGTAGAGGGTTGGCGAGTAATCTCCTTTTTCTTTGGATGAGTAGCGTTTTTTTGGCGCATGTGACTAAACGCGTTGTCGGTCTCTTGGCCTCTCTTTTTGAAACCGATACGTCTGCTTGGGCGTATCCTTAAAGTTCCCAACAATTTTCTTACGGGGTGTATGTGTGCTAATTAACTGAATCAGAAATTCTCTTGTCATGTCACTAATAAACCGTTACGTGCTGGTTTTCAGATTAGGAGAACCTGACAAGGCCATAAACTACATGAAGCAATCGTCCAAGGACTCGACGAGCGCGGACGTTTCACGCGCACACTCGGTGAAGAGCCGCATCGCCAAGTGCAACGACGCGCGCAAGCTCAAGGACTGGATCACCGTGCTCCGGGAATCGCAGGCCGCCGTCGCCGACGGCGCCGAGTCCGCCCCTCAGGTCAGTGCCAGGGAACACGCTATCGTACATAGTGGCATCGACGTCGCACGACCAGCACGGAAAATAATAATTAACATGTACGAACGTGTCTGCCACGACGCACTCCGTGCGACAGGTAATGGCGCTGCAAGCCGAGGCTCTGCTGAAGCTCCAGCGGCACGACGAGGCGGACGCGGCGCTGCGCGCCGCGCCGAGGTTTGGCGTCGACGAGTCCGCCAAGTTCTTTGGCACCACGGCCCACGCCTACGTGCTCATGGTCCGCTCCCAGGTCGACATGGCCGCGGGACGGTTCGAGGAGGCAGTGGCCACGGTGCAGACGGCGTGCCAGTTGGATCCAGCCAGCCGGGAGGCCGCAGCCGTGCACCGGCGCGCCAAGGCGGTGGCGTCGGCGCGGCTGCGCGGCAACGACCTCTTCAGAGCATCCAAGTTCGCGGAGGCGTGCGCGGCCTACGGCGAGGGCCTCGGCGGCGGTGGTGAGGTCGGCAGCGCCGTGCTGCTCTGCAACCGCGCCGCGTGCCACGCCAAGCTGGGGCGGCACGAGAAGGCCGTCGAGGACTGCAGCGGCGCGCTCGCCGTGCGACCCGGGTACAGCAAGGCACGTCTCCGGAGAGCCGACTGCAACGTCAAGGTGTTCACCATGCTCTTGCTGCATTGCATGATCGATCTCTTTTTGTCGTCAGATTTCTTGACTGCTTTTTGGTCTGTTGGTGATCAGTTGGAGAGGTGGGAGGCGTCGTTGAAAGATTACCAGGTTCTGATCCAGGAACTCCCGGAGAACGAGGACGTGAAGAAGGCGCTCGCCGAGGTCGAGGCCAAGATCAAGAGCCAAAGGAATTAATATGGTGATATATCTCACTCGGCATTGACTCCAGGTAATTGCAGGCTGCAGCTTCTACTGGCTGTTCATGCTTAATCATCTGCTAGCTGTCAGCCGGTGGACTTAGCCATAGTCCTAAAGAAACAATGCACTGAATACTGATTTTTGTGTAATTACAAACAAAAAAAATTGTTCTTACAGATTGAGGAAATCAGTCTTACAGAACTTAGATCCCTAAATAGACTGTTAAACAGACATGATGCATATTGTTATTTGTATACTGAATAAAAAATATTATATTGCGTACTTGCTGCACCAAGGTCTTCAAGTAGTACCAATCATCTAAGTGTCGGCTATAACAAATAACATACTTCGGTACCTTTATCCTCACTAATTTTAGCTGGCTAGGTTAGGTGTTAGGGCATCGGTTGATGACCACACGCAGATAAAGAAACCAAAAGTGGTTTGAAAATCAGGCAGATTCCTTGCCTGTGCTTATTCTTTAGCATCACAAAGCATCGGCATGCTGATCATAACACTCACACTTATTCTTCTTGGCAGGTTTGTTTGTTCTGTCGGCTACCGGAGAAATCAACGGCAAGTTCTGAAGAGGACAAGGGTTTCGACGAAACAAGTCTGCGAACACCGTTGAACAGTTTGCGAACACCAAAACCTGTATGCTTTTCCTTTTTGTTAAACATACACCAAACTACAGAAGAGAATGAAGTGATGGAACTGTACATAATACTTGCTCCAGTGTGATGATGTATAGTTAGTTAAATTATTTGGTTGTGGGTTGCTAACCTGAATAGCTCAAGATCCACCTCTCCCCACGAGGGACCTCATCATGAAGCCATTGATCAGTAAAAAAAATAGGCTATTGCATGTCCAATCTCAATGGCCAAGCAAGCAGAGATCCGTTGCAGGTCAACGCGATGACACAAAGTTAGAATTCCTATCCAAGGTTTAAAAAAAAAGGTCTATCGGCAGGATCCCATTCTAATCATGGCGAAAAAAAGCTAAGCGATCGACCATAGGCCCATATCTCCTTAATGACCAGCCCACTAGCCCATTCAAGAGAACTAAATTCTCTTCCAATTAATCAAACATTTCCATCCATGAGCTTCATCATCAGTGTTCACAAAAGGTTTCTTCGCATCTAATCAACCTTCTTAACAAACCAGCCATTTGGGGCAAAAGATGTTAGGAAATATGTGGTTGTATAAGTGAGGACTGAATTAAGTTACATGAGATGACTTGGTCGATAGATTAATTTCCCTTGCCGGGCCTTGGGCCTCACAAGCTTGTTCGAAATTGGTTGAAGCATCACGCTTCTCAGTTTCCTGCCACTTAGAGACAAACCGAGATAAGTGCAAGGAACCATGCCCACTGATCCACCAATAATATGATAAATACCTTTAAGGATCAAGTTGTCACGAGAAATACGGTAAGATACACATTTTGTAGAATTGATTCACAGGCCTAAAAAATCACCAATATCGGAGAGGAATCTCTGAACATTAGTAATCTCAGATTGGATAGTGTTGTCAAAAAGGGTAGCATCATTTGCTTAAAAGCATCGCTCAGAGAGAGAGAGAGAGAGAGAGAGAGATGGTCTGGTGAGTATATCGTGAAGGATTTTCTTAAAGGCGCCATTGCGAGAATAAATCATGAAGTGGTGGGGTCTCTTCGCCGCAAACCTGTCATGTGCTTAAAGTGGGACCAAGGAGAGACATTCAGCAAAACCCTAGAAGAAGTAGGGACCAAGAAAATGC